>JAIGNY010001844.1:210000-230000 GCA_020152595.1 Chiridota heheva
AACAAAGAGCTGTGGAAGCTCTTTGGTTAAAAGCAATTTCCCAGGTATGTTCAGAACACATTGAGTGACCAATGATCAGATAGTTTAAGTTCTGGTTGTGGTGATGATATACATAGAACATTGGTGGATCTTGTAATGATAAGATCCAGGGTATGACCTGACTCGTGAGTTGGAAAACAACATACCAATGTCAAGAAATAGAATGAAACTAACTAAGGGCAAAAGATAGCGAGTGTTTCATCTGCGGATGAAATGAAATTATTACATTACTGAGGTATGAAGGTGTACAATTTTTTTCAATAATATCTCCTTGGTTTTCCAGCAAAAAGTATTATCATTGTTGCCTTGAGTGTACTTGGAAGATATTTTTTTTGAATTTCATTGTACACCTCACCTCACCTAGTCTCTTCAGACCTCCTGGCCCACAAAGTTGCAGTGCACTATCACCACTAGACTCTAAATTTTCATTGTACCCTATGAGTTAATTTCCGGATGGTTACGTATTTTGAAACACAACAAATATACCAAACTTTAAGACCAGGAATATCTTCATTTAGCTGTAAATATTGTATCTTACAATATCTTGTATTATTAAGTTTGTTCAATTTGAAATTTTCAGATTTGAAATGATAACATCCAGAAATTACACTCTTCTTTCCCAGTCGTGAAAATCTACAACTTTGGAAAATGTAGATAAAGATGTCATTTAGATTTTTTTGCACGAATAGGTCTTACTCCGTTAGTTAACAGGGGTTTTGAATCGATTTTGGGTAAGCCTTTATTTCAGGCAGTGAACTGGGACTGAAAGCTACATCACGAAAAATCAGCTCGCCGATTTTTGTCTGTAATTCTAGAAGGTCTCTTTTTCGTCGCCTTTGATCAATCCGCGTTATGATTTCAGCAGAGTGACCTAATCACTATTATCATTATTACCCAACAAATAACATCTTAAACTCTCACAGTGGGGTGTAGATTTTAGTTGTAGTTTGATTTCGAAAGTTCTTTTAGACCTGGAGGCATCCTTCCGATCGTTTTGTTCTCGGCGGGTGTCGTCGTGTTTAGCTGCCCTGGGACTCGGTCGCTTAGACTGACACACTCACCCGATAAGTCCAAAATGATGTCATACAAGTTGGATTCAGTTTACTTGATGATTTGCAGGACAATTGAATACAACGGCGGTCAGTTCTAACTATTTACTTTTGTTTTTGTTTAGTGGGCGATCAGTCCTAATTACCTTTCTAGGTCAGACACATTGTTGGGGGTCGATAGAAGGATATAATCAAGACACTAAAGCTTTCCTGTGGGAGAGTTTAGATTGTTTTAGCTCCATGGTTTTAAAAACTCTATGTAAATATATAGCCCATCGTACTGCTGCCACTTCCTGTTTGCAACAGGTGGTTATCTTTAAAGGTCTATTGTCAGTGGCGGTCACCGGATTTTGATGTTATGGGCAAGAGATGGGCAACTTTGTCTTAAAGGGGACCAAGGCCTACATAAGACAAAATATGTTCCCTTAACAACATTATCTGAAGGAAGGATGGAAAAGGAGGGGGATGGGAGGAGGGGGAAAAGCAATTATTGTTCCAGTAGGGCTGCAACTGTTTAAAGATATGTAGCAATTTCAATATTTGTTTAAAGGGTGTTGTAATCTGAGCAAATCAGTTTTTGATTTTGAAAAACTTGAACCTTGTTTTTATTTATGGTTGATCAAAGTTAGATCATTTATTTGATTTATAAATATCGTCATGATCGGGCGAATAGTTTACAATCCTTCTTGTATAAATCTAATTCTTAGTCAATGAAAATTATGAAAAAGTGTATTCTTGCTGGACTTTGATAGAGGTATGAATGGTGAAGTCTGAAAAAGTTTGGTCAGAATTTGCTGCACATTTTCAGAGAATTATGACATATATCAAAAAAAAATTATCAACAAAAGTACCAAGATCTCCTATCGTTTTTTTGTAATCCATCACAAAATGTGCATAGAACATGTAATTTGATGATGTAAAACTCTGTAAAATGGTCAATGTTTAAACATTTGTATGACAATTGTTGCTATTATGATGGTTTGTAATAAGTTGTAAAGCAATTTTGCTAATGTTGGCTTTACATGCACATACACCGGGTCGTTAATCAGTGAGTAGTGACATAGTACAATAATGAATGAATAAAGATACGCTCCTCCGTTAGTAAACTTATACATATAATTAAAATTCAACACATAAGCCGAAACTTACACTCTTGACACAGTTAAAATTCTTGAAGTCAAAGTTTCTGCTTGATTATGAAATATATTGTCCAACGTCTTTGATCTGTAATTGCATATAAAATACATTTTATCATTTACGCTAAGGTATAAATTTGGTTGTGCTGGCGTGTTCAAAAGGAAGTAGTATACAAGATCACTAAAACCATTTCTTGGGAACCTGCAACATTTCTTTGAAAACATGCGTGGCGTCCTCCAAGAATATCTCTATGTCACGAATGAGATTCGACTTCTGTGTAAGTTATGTAAATACAAGAAGAGGCCGCGGTACAACAGCAACGAGCAGACAACGAAGTCACCTCCGCATCGCTGTAAAATTTGAATCTGATTTTAAACAACAAGAAATTACACTTCAAACACTTGTTTTAAGCATTTAGAATATTTCAATTCCATTACCTCAAGTTTACCGAAGACAGGGCACCACGCTGTAGAAAATTAACGTGGATTTTTTTGCTAACAATATTGTTTGGTTACTGAAATGTCAAATTACCCCACAATATTTCAATTTAAGTTCAGTCATCGCCAGGCGAAGATCTTTGTTTGATTTGTATATCGCTAGCACGGGACTAATGAGGTATCACTCCGCCATCCAAAAATGAGAACCCTCAGAGAAAAGGCTAATAAAAATATTTTCGAGAGGTCTTATTCCATGGGACATGAAGCTGAGAAGTTAAATTTTTAGGAATGTTAGAGAAAGGATAGGTCTTGACTATGCATATCCAAGCTTCACGAGATTTGTTTCAGAAAAAGTTTCATATAAAACTATCTTACCATGGACCCATACCAAATTTTGAGTGATTTGGTGAGGGTGTATAACACCTCTTTACTTCAGCCTATAAAAAAGACCAACACCTCTAGTGACCCCCTATTCATTATCCCTCATCCGAGAGATATCATGGTACTTTTTGGAAAGCATCACAAAAGATCCCAAATCTATAACATTCTGCTACAAACAGTACCCCAAACTTGACTCTTTCATCATAGGCTTGAATGGGGGAAATAATTAGTTCCGTACTACCTGTAGCAAGACTGGGTATATGTATATTACATGTACTTTTGAAAAAGAAAGTGACAATTTTAAAATATTTAATAGAAATTTCACAAATAAGCACAAAATTGGCTATTTTATTGGTCCACTTGATCAATTCTGCAAATGTTGGCAGGTGTACATTGTAATGTGAGCTCAAAAGCATGTTAGGCATTTAAAGGCCATTAGATAATTATTCATGCAAAGAACCATTATATTTCTCCTTAAGTAATGTAATTTAGGGGGGGGGCAATATTTTTCTCTGGGACTGATTTTAAAGCTATTAAAGAACTTTCCTTAATGGGAATAGTCATTTGCTGAGAGAAACTGACCTTAGATTTTATTGAAAATCTGAATTTGTTAATTTTATAAAACATGGTTAATTTCCTTAGAAATGGGTCCTTAATGATGTATTTAGGTTTTTCGCAGTAGGTCTGGCCAATGGTGGCATTTGATTTTCATGCATTTGGTTGGACTGATGAATGTTCATATCTTCTTTTGGCTGAACTCTGTTACTCGGATAGACATAGGTCATCGCAGGTCGATAAATTGCATTGTTTTGATTCACAAAGGTCGTGACTTTGCACTTAAAAGTTGTCATAAAAGTAAGATAACAGTCATTTTCATGGTCCAGCAAAGCAGAAAGAATAAATTTGCACTAAATAGGCTTGTTTTGGGAGGTGTAGCATACTTGTTGCAAAATTTTAGGAGAGAGTGGGCATAGTTTTCGGAGATTTCTCGTTTGTTTTAAAGAATATTAACCTCAATTGAATGGAAAGGCTATTTTTCAATTATAAACTGTGTTTCCATGAAAAAGAATAGTGAAATTATTAGATCCATTTATATTTTTATGCAAATTTGCTAATTTCTAGGTTATTAGCTATATTCCCAAGGGTATGATTCAATGTTAGCCCTCATAATATACATAAATGTTTGTAGAATCCACCCTCTATGAAATTATTTCACAAGGGAATACTTTTTCTTACTGTTTTTGTTTGTTTTAATAAAAGGCCATTATGAGCATATCATACTTGTGTAGTTTTCATATGTTACACATTGCACAGTCAAATGCTAGCCATTTTTCTGGGACCCAAATGGTCCAATGGAATTTTGGGTCATACAAGGTTGGTGGGAATTTTGTACTGGATGCAGTGATATAAGTCTTAAAGAGATAGGAAGAAGTTTGTGTTACTATAGAAAGCACGGAACTAATGAGGTATCACTCCGCCATCCAAAAATGAGAACCTCAAAGAAAAGGCTAATAAAAATATTTTCGAGACGTCCCATTCCATGGGACAGAAAGCTGAAAAGTTGAAAATTTCAGGAATGGTAGAGAATGAATAGGTCTTGATTATACATATCCAAACTTGAAGAGATTTGTTTCAGTAAAAGTTTTATGGGAAACTATCTTACTATGGACCCATACCAAATTTTAAGTGATTTGGTGAGGTGTATAACACTTCTTCACTTCAGCCTAAAAAAGGGGCTAAAACCTCTGGTGACCCTTATTCAAAGTACCCTCATATTAGATAGTACATGTTGGAGAAAACATCAAAAAAGATCCCAAATCTATAACATTCTGGTAAAAAGGACCACAAACTTGACTCTTTCATTATAGGCTTCAATGGGGCAAATAATTAGATCCGTGCTACCTGTATCGTAGAATCGCAACAAGGAAAATAAGTTCAAAGTCCACACCATATCTATATCGATTCATTATAATATCTAAACTTAATCTTATTCAAATAACTGATGCCTTTGCTCAGATATTGTCATGTTGCAGTGCCATAAACCTGCTTTAGGTTTCACATAATAATATTTCTTATACTCAAAGTTCTTCATAAATAGGCTTAAAAGATGCTGATAAAGTATCCGACAAAATAATTTGTTATGTATGTGGAAATCTGGGCAGAGAGGTATTTGTTAGTCACTGGCAAAGGCGTCCCAAAAGGTGGCATAGCCCCACCAAATAAACAGATACAGACACCTGGACATGAAGGCTCAATTTAAAGAGGAAAGAGAATAATGTTTTATCTTGGGTTTTAAGGGGAAAAGAGCCCTCCATAAGTGTCAAACCTATACCCGCCCTGGTGTGCTGGTACATGGATTTCTTTTAAAAATAATTACTACTTTCAGTAGAGAGGTGCGGGGTTTGGAAATTTTTAAAAGTATGCTCGACTCTGCCACTCCATAAAAAACATAGTAATTAAAGGTCACAAAATGAGCGAAATAAATGTGTTGGTATCAAGTGGACTTGCTTTATTCTGGATACATTTTTATTTTGTGAAAACAGAACAAGCAAATAATAAAGGCTTGCATGAACACCTATACAGTTAAGTTGAGGGAACGGACCCCACATTTGGTCTTCTTTAAAAGTATATGGACGGCAACTTATGCTAAATTGCTTTAAAATCTATTCAAAACTCTCATAGTAGTTAATATTTCATCGACCATTTTACAGGTTTTTTTTAAATCTCAGATATCAATTTTGTGATGTATTACAAGGCGACCTTGGTATTTTCTTTTGTAAACCATTTATTTCTAAATATCTGTCATAATTCTTTGAAGTGGTGCAGCAAATTCTGATCACAAGTTCTTTAGTCTTTCCTGTATCTCCAATACAATTCCTGCAGAAATATACTTTTAAAGAATTACATAAACTGATCAAATTCTAATCAGTCATAGCTTAAACCTAGAGGTGCTTCTTTTCCAATTCAAAAAACTTGTCAGCGCGAATTTGTATACACTCTAGGGAAGTATAGAAATTGTCAAATGTTCATGTGCTTTTAAAACCTTAGTTTTGAGTCTCCTCCCCATTTAAAATGCAACACACTCCAAAAAATGTTTGGTAAAAAAAATCCTGGTCAAAATAATTCCACCACGTTCCTGGTTATATTCATAACATTTCGATAGTTTTTAATCTTTAACATAACTATCTTGGGGAAAAATCATTATCTCATTAGCAAATTTTGTCCAGCTTGTGGGGCACCGCTTCTGATTGGCCAATTTTGCCTCAAAACAATCTGATGTTGTTATGGTACGATACATATACGCGCTTAACGTTCAGGAGGTCACATCAGAAGTTCAGCTTAACGTTCGCGTGTGAAGTCCTCAGAATGGATAAATTTGTGTCAGATAAAACAAACAAAAGACGTTTCTCCATTTCGTTACATTTTTTAATGTTTTTAGTACATTGCTATTGGTATGGTTGGTAATTATTTTTCTTCGAATTCCATGAGTAAGCAGACCACATGTTAGTAAGTCTAGTACTGTGTGTAACTCAGTGTAATGCCTAGCCTAACTCTAGGCTTACTCACAATGTCAGACTACACATGAACACTATATGGCCTAGGCCTAAATTAGGAATTAATCACATCCAACTTGGCACATTTTATTTATTTTTGTTATTGGACTTGATGTTTTTGTGTTAGTACATTGCTATTGGCATAGTTGGCAGGTTGGTGATTAAATATCTTCAAAATCTATAAGTAAGCTGGTGGAAATTAACCAAATTTTACTAGTGAAATTTCACCAGAAATTTCAACTAATCTTTCTTGGCCGTTTTCACCAGGAAGTATGTTGATTACTATTTCATCAGAATTTCTTAGTGAAAACAACCAGGAAAGAGTGGGTTCTGTACATGCACCGCACCTGGTGAAAATATTACTCTTTCTTGGTAAAATTTTACCAGACATTTTTTAGAGTGAAGTGCTAGTCATTTATTTGAAGGTTGTGATAAAGACTTCAATGTCATTGCCCTCTTTCGACAGACATGCACGGACGGCTAGAAACAACGTTTCATAAGTGTAGAAATACTTTTCATAAACTCAAAAAAAGATATAAAAATGGGATGATATCCAATATTTTGAGGTCGTCGAACGGTTTACATTGGATGTATTTCAATTTATATTTACTAACAGACCTCATAGAGTTTAAAAAGTTGGCTAGTAGTATATTCTGAAAACGAACAGGCCTAGGTAACAGCCAACCATCCATCAGTTTTTTTGTCGCGTTCAGTTTTTCCTGCTATTTATCCTAGAAAGTTTGCATAAAACAAATAACGCCATTTTCAAGACTTTGTACATTTTAGATAAAATCATCCACATGATTATTAAGTTTTACTGCATCGAAATTATTACTACACAGTTTCATTACTACAGCTGTGCTTCAAACTGTTCTCGAGCCTACGTACCATTTCAAGGACGCAGATCCTAAAAAGGACTTGCAGTTCGTTGTAAAACGACTGAAAGAAAAAAAGAAAACAATTTACACTATTTATAGGTTATATATCTTAAATAATCATCAGAATATTATAAGGAACATATCTGTAAATAAATGGCTACATGTCATATACCATACCCCTTTAAGACAAACGCAAGTAACAACCGCTTGAGAGTTATCTCGGTCAATGTATATTTGCAAATTTAACGACTATTTATTGGTCGATCGTTTTATGGGTGGGATCAATATTTGATGATAGTGCACTTTTTCTATTAGCTCTAAATGCATATTATATACAATGAAGTGGTTAGGTTTTAGCTGATAAATATTAGTTTAGCTTTCATACATATTAGCTTTTATGATCAGGTATTTTCTACATAAAGCAGCTACTGTATTTGCCATTTACAGACACAACTGCTTTACCCAGCCGTGTTAAAAATATGTTAGAGGTGTTTACCAGTATATAATGTACATCAAAAGGTCCAGCTGGTAGAAAAAGGGGAAAGGGTTTGTGGTGTGTCCCCCTTTAATAACTGCGATGGGACTGTAAGCAAAGCTATGTACGCCTATGTACATTATATACGATTAGAATCACCGTCTCGTAAATTGATAACACGCAGTCAATTGTATTGTAACAAGAGATTTAACGATCATACTTTTCCCACCATTTTGCTCCATTTGCGCGTTCTTTGGACACGTTCATTCTCAAAGTGTTCTTGAAATTTGGCAGAAATAACGAGAAACCCCAAAGAATTTGATCTAAATAAATGCATTTGTATACATACACATTTTTATGCAAATTTTGCACTTTATAAGCAAGCAGATCTACTTTGTACGGAAGAAATGCATGAGAAAGAGGATTTCTATCTTTTACAAATGCCTTGTTTCACACAGAAGAATCTATATCGAGAGTATAATTGATGATCCTTTATTAGGGGTGTGACGTACGCGTAAAAATAACTTATAAATAATCGCAATGCGCTGAAGTTGTTTGATTAAAAGAAGCTATAATACAGCTACCATGCTGCCATGTCTGAAATAATCCACGGGATATTGTGTGTATGTGCGGTGTGATAACGGATAACTTCCATTGTTCAACTACATCTTGTTCAATTTTCATTGACTCTTTCGCCAGTTTTCGTAATCGTCCATAACCTTACCCCTATATTCCACAAAAGACGATATAGAATAAACAAGTCTCTACAAATTATATAAACAAAGGAATTTGCAGCATTGGTAATGTCTTTTTCCATGTACTGCTTATACCCTCATTTTAGGGTTTCAGACTGTTCCACGAACGTAGGTATCTCCCGGACTGATTTACTTTATCCATCAATGTCTGCAAGTATCAAGTGCTTAAGTTGGTCTCTAAACCATATCCTTTTAACCATATTCTGTTAAAAGTAATGAAAAATTCCTCCATCAAAAGAAAGATCAATACAATATATAAGTCCGCTACTTTAGAGGGATCCAAAAATGATGGTTAATGACAACCTGCTCTCGGGTCTTTTTTTTTGTTTGTTATTTAATGGTATTTCTTTTGGTATAGTGATAAACATTTTTAGACGGCGAAGGTTGAACCATGTTTTTACAGTTGTTAATCTGCAGAGAACTCCCGGCTGAAGTGTCATGATGATACATTACGCGTGGCTACCGCTAATGATTAAAGCCGCCTTAAAAAATGGTTTAGCTAAAAAGGTCAGTTGTAATATAAATGCATAGTAAATTATTCGGGTAAATGCACTGTGAGATACTTCTGTAAGATATATCATGATGGAACGCTCATAACTATTAACAGCTTCTATTTTCAAAATGGATTTCTATTGTCAAAATGGACTGAATAAAGCCTTCACATTACCATTATACTCTTTTTGGTACTTACAAAGACTATGTACCAGAATAGCTCACACAAATTTTGTTAGCTATTCTGGTACATAAGTCTTTAAGTACAAAAGGAGAACAATACTATTGTGAAGGTTTTATTCCAGTCCATTTTGACAATAGAAATCCATTTTGAAAATAGAAGCTGTTTATTCTCTCGATCGAAAATATGAAACTAGCGGACAAATTGCACAAAGAAAATTTCATGTGACTTTACTTGAGAAATACTGAACGTAAATATAGTTTAATTTTACAAGCTTTATTAATCGAAACTAAACTATAACAAAAGTATAATTTATTATATATTTATTAATGATGAAAGTAGCTTTATTTTTCCAGCCCGATAGCAACAAGGTTGACATGTTAAGGTTCGTTCAAATTTATGTCGATCAGCTTTACACAAAGTATACAATTGCTCGGTAGAAACGGACATGGTTTTCGACTGCTTGGGAATTTTGTTCTTTTTGATTTTTCAGCAGGTTGGTAAATTTTAATTAAATAAGTAACTCCATACGCTCTTCCTGTGTAGAATAGTAGTTACATGACCGTGTTAAAAATTAATACATTAATTGGTTTTATAAAACGTCAATTGTGGCAAATCAAATAATTGAAATCATGATATTGTGGTAGAGATCAATATCACTTTTGTTCAATTTTGCCAAGTTGTCAGTAAACAGTCAAATTCAATCTAGTAAAGTCTCATACCCTACTTGCAGTTGTAAAATGCACCATTTTATCACCTATGTCATATACGATGCCCAATAAACCAACTTGATAATATGTTTATATTACAGCTGTTGTGAAACTGAAACTACTACGGTACGACAAGGTTCAAATAATTGCTATTCTAACCATCTGAAAAAATATATAAAGACTGCAAACACCATTCCTGTATATGCACACACAATGCATACAGTATGAACCTAATCAAAAACGACCCAACACTGGATGAGACGTGAATTACTATATGAATATCGCAATTTTACAAAGACGACATTTTCTCTTTAAAGATCAAATCAAAAGATATGACTTGATATGACTTGATTTCATTTGTCACCTTTTAAAATATGAAAACAAAATTCTACAAATTGATGAAAATTGCTTTATTGGAATACTGTTAAAGACACAACATTTTGAAAGGTTGCCATATATTTCATAATGGGTCAGTATGCTAATGATGGACCAATATTGGTCCAACGTACTGTAACCAAAGAGCTTCCACACGCTCTTTGCTGTAACTTAGCCAGCAGTTGGCTACGCACGTTGGCCCACGTTTTGACTGTTTATCGCACCTACGAGCACCTCATGACTTGTCCTTCTCCTTAAAAATTTGTTCCAGCAAATCATAACCACAAACTTACTGTAGCAAATAGCGAGACCACTTTATCTTAATTAGAATAACCACACAACAAGGACTTAATCCTTTGCTAATATGATACTCAGCACCAACTTCCACAACAACTAAGGTTTTTAGAATAAAGAAAATAAAGAAGAAAAATTCTGACCCGACCTGGTTATTCATCGGGTCGGGTATGACTGTTTGAAACTTTAAGGAGCAGAACAACTAATGTGACCACCAGACAACGTTTTCCCACGGTGGGGCTATCACGAAATCCAACCATTTGCCCATCATAATTGTGCTATCAGAGAAGTTAATGCCAAATTGTTCTCCCCTGTTTGGATCACCGTTTTTAACTTGTAAGTTAAATCGAAGGTCTAGATCTGACAAAAGAAACATTTTCAAGGGATTTGAACGAAAACGGAGAAACGTTTGTGAGGCATTAAATATATACGCAATTAATTTTTGGGCGACAAATATATTTTTTCTTGCTTTTGCTTCTCAATTGAATTTTTAAATGAAATAATTACCGTTTATTCTAAAACTTGCTTTGCTCACACGCGCAGATAGGTTGTTTCCAGCAAAAGTCCATTTATCTGTACATTTGTACACCCATCCGTCGATAGATCCATCAGATGACTTTGTTTCCTTTAAATCAAGACTTTTAGGCAATACTGGTTCATAAGTAACCTCAGCTGCATCTGATTAGCAAAAGTTTCTAGAGGAATTTTGCAATGAAAGCTAAGGATGAATTCAAAACGATACAAACCATTATACCGATACGGTAAAAGGAAATTTTACAAATATTGAATCGAATTTTACAAAAATGAAGGATATTTTTACGAAAATTAAAGGAGAATTTTCGAAAACTAAAGAAACTTTCCCGAAAATTGAACAAACTTTCTTAAAACTTGAAGAAAATTTCCCAAATATTGAAGAAAACTTCTTGAAAACCTCCCGAAAATGAGGGAAATTTCACGAAAATTGAAGATTTCCGGAACCGCGGAAGAATAGATGCTATGGAATCTGAATTGTGACAATTTACATACTGCTGAGGTAAGAGTATTCTCAAATATGAAGATTCTCAAATATAAATTACATTGTCAGTGTTTTTTAAACATTGGTACAAAATGTGTACAATAATTATTCATAGTTTTTCGCGAGAGGGAGAGATGGGCACTGATAAAAGGCATTTTATCAGTTGTTGGAGATTTTCCGATATTGCCTAAAAGCGATCTGTCACGCTCGTTTAAACGGGAAAGTTCAGCGTTCTCTTGTTTAACAGTTCAAAAGATCAAGGCATCAGAGTTATTCAATACCGTAATGTTTTTCCATATTCTCTTTGTTCTCACCTTTGCATTTAACATTTAAACATACTTTGTGTGATTACCATAAAAGTGACAGAGTAGAAGGGTAACCTACGTACAGGTATAATGCTATTGATGATAATGTTATTCAGTAAGAACATGTGAAAAATATTGTTCAAACTGTTATGTATCTCACACGACTGTCTTACGGTTACATACAATAATAACCTTTACGGTATAATTTAAAAGAAGAGATAATTCATTACTTTATCTTATGACATTTGCAGTGGGTGAGGTTATGAGTTCTGAATTTATCATTATAATTTAAATTTTGATAGTTGTAGTCAGTGATATGCTTCCATTAAGAATCTCCCAATCAGATTGATTAGCGCGGACGTGCATATATCATAAATATTTGTCTACTTGGCGTGATTATCCTTCTATTTTATATCATTCTATTTTATTTTTGATCTTATAGTTGGTGAATGCGACAGTATAATTAAGGTTTAAATATAAGTCTGCATACAATCCTATATACCTAATTAAGATCATTCTGTACAAAAATTGACGAAAAACCTTTGTTGAAATTGTCCTAATTCTGTTGAAAGGTAGTTGAGTATTAACAATTAAGTCACTGACGTTGCAGGCTCTGATAGAAGTATCCACATAACGTGTTAATAATTGTTTTGTTTTTTTGTATTGGCGCACAATAGCAACATCATACAATGATTTAAATGCATTTAAACGGAGGCCTTAAAACTCAAAGTTACAAAGTGAGAGTTGATCTTTTAATCCAATGGACGTTTGCTATTTTCATGCAACCTACTAGGGGTAATAAAAAGCAGTAAATTCACACATCGAACCACATCGAAACTTCGTGATGATCTTGAATAAAACCTTTTGTTTATCTAATAATCTTTAATTTGAATATCACACTTAAAGAAGCAATAAAACACAATCTCAGGGAAATGAAAATTAATTGATAGTATTTTAAATTAAGCTGATATGCAAGCCTGTTTAAGTCCCTTCCTAATTTCAAAAAGTAGTTCTTACTAACCGCTATATTGCACTGTAGTTAACACACATCTTATTACCTTTTCGGATTAAATTTGAAAGAGAAATTTAGTCAATATGTAGATGAATAGGCTTAAAGAAAAGGATTTCTTTTATTAATTGCTTTCACGCTAAAGTGCATCATATGGATATTTTAGACAATAAAAATATACACTTTTGCATTTCTTTGTCTTTAGAAAACTAAAGGTAGTGCTGTACTATATTGAGTGTTTTGTTTTGCTTACAAAATAGACGCCATTGTTTAACATTAACATGTAAAACCCACAATTGTAAGAATCAATTGTGTGTGCTTGGTACATATTCAACTAAAGTATTGAGTTTTCTTAATCGTTAATATTTTACATAGTTTTTGTATGAAAATCCCATTTTCATAATGTGTCCACGTATTTGTTTGCACATCGATTTTGGTTTAAATTATAGAAATGAATCAAATGAATTTAACCGTTAACACATATTTTATGCCGAGTGATTACAATTATGATTATATTGGGGAAGGTTCGTTGAAATCCAACGTGAGATGTGATGTATTTGTTCACCACATACTTGTGGCTCCATAGGTCAAAGGTTAGAGGTGAAGTGGTAAGTTAAGCTAACTATGACCTTTCTGTTGCAGTTTCTGAATGGAAGGCAAGTGTGAGTTGTGGATGAAAATACAGGGTAATGTTTACAATCTCTTGCGATAATTGAAGTTTTGGTAGAGAAAAGTTAATATGCCATAGGTTTTGGAGCCTTTTTACTACTTGTATATAATAAACAATATATATATTTCAAACAAATAAGCCTTTGCACCATTGGTGCCACATAGTGACTACCGTTACATATTTCCAAATAAAAAGGCATTAAATTCTAATTAGAGCAGTCTGTAAATTCTAACCAGAGCAGTCTGTAAATTCTAAACAGTGCAGTCTGTAAATTCTAATCAGAGCAATCTGTAAACTCTTACCAGAGCAGTCTGTAAATTCTAACCCGAACAGTCTGTCAATTCTAACCAGAGCAGTCTGTAAATTCCAACCAAAGAGTCTGTAGATTCTAACCTGGGAAGTCTGTAAATTCTAACCAGAGCAGTCTGTAAATTCTAACCAGAGCAGTCTGTAAATTCTAACCAGAGCAGTCTGTAAATTCTGAACCTGAGCAGTCTGTAAATTCTAACCAGAGCAGTCTGTAAATTCTAACCAGAGCAGTCTGTAAATTCTAACCAGAGCAGTCTGTAAGTTATAACCAGAGCAGTCTGTCAATTCTAACCAGAGCAGTCTGTCAATTTTAACCAGAACAGTCTGTCAATTCTAACCAGAGCAGTCTGTCAATTTTGACCAGAGCAGTCTGTCAACTCTAACCAGAGCAGTATGTAATTTCTAACCAGAGCAGTCTGTAAATTCTAATCAGAGCAGTCTGTATATTCTAACCAGAGCAGTCTGTAAATTCTAACCAGACCAGTTTGTCAATTCTAACTAGAGCAGTCTGTCAATTCTAAGCAGAGCAGTCTGTAAATTCTTACCAGAGCAGTCTGTTAACTCTAACAGAGCAGATTCTAAACAGAGCAGTCTATAAATTCTAACCAGAACAGTCTGTAAATTCTAACCAGAGCAGTCTGTAAATAATCCATTTACCATTTATGATCCAGTTATTCCGTCAGTTCCCCGAAGCTATATCATTTCTGAAATATTTGAGCGAGCGATAAAACAAGATAATAACTACGTATTCCCATAATTCCCATTAAATAGCTTTGAGGACAGATTTGGAGTCGAGAAGATGACACAGCCTTTGTTAAGCATTATCTTAATAGACTTTCGAAATTAAGTAATGATCTTGATTCTCAAACAGTAAATTGTTATTTACATAGTTTTTTTTTTTTTTTAACAAATCATTATGAATATGTATGTTGTAATTAATGTGCCATGGCTAAATATTGGCTGAAACATACTTCAGCATTAAATTATTGGCCGGAAATTTAAAAGCATCGATGTGTATTAAAAAGCGATGTTTATTTAACAAAACAAAAACAATTTCCTGCTCAACATGCAGAAAGTGTTATGCCTTTTTAATATAGACAGCCTTAAGCGAGTAAAGTTAAAATCTTTTAGTGACCGTTGTGGATAATACCGTTATGGATGAACTGTTAAGGCCAATTGACGAAGCCTTCAGTATGACATTATTTTATTTATAAATTAAAGGTTAGATTCTTATTAAGGTATCGTGGAGAAAAGTGTTGTGTTTTTCATCAGTCAAAGTTGACTGGAGTTTTGAGATGGGCTACTCATTTTGGAAAATATATTTCTTTTTTGGATTTCTTCAGGAGGCGTTTGTAATCGGTAAAACATCCAGTGTCAAAGGTAAGGAAGGTACACTTTTTTCGGTACATGTTTGTATTTTTCTAACGCTCCAGACATAGACGAAGTTCCCTGAAGAACCACGCAGATATGATAAGAATCATAGGCGTAAAATGGTCCAGATTCAATTATCGGAGGTGAGGTGTATGTACCCACCCTTTCAACTTGTCAGTTATATGTGAGTTTAGTCTGTTTGCTAAAAAGGATGCAGTTAGCAAACTGTATCTTTTTTTATAATTAAAAGTAGCTGTATAATACCACTCGAGCAAAGTAAAATTCTGCCGATTGCACCCAAACAAGACAAATTGTTTGCGTATGCCCATGTGTAGAGTCTTGCGGTAACATGTATCTAATGGAAGATGGTTTGTGGTGTGCATAACGGATACAATCTGATATGTTAATTAATATCGTCGATGAATTTTAGTTTTAGCTACACTCCTCTCTCACAATTAAAATAATATATTTACAGGCAAACGACCAGTATTGACAGATTGTTTTGATTGCAATTTGGCCCCTTCTTATTTCTGTTGAACTGTTGAAGCAAAATCTATCACCGAGATAACCGATGAATGATTTTCTTTGAAAATGTTTTGGAGAAAATCGGAAAATGTTTCATCATTTATCATGTCGGAAAAATCGAGAAATCACCCTCTTTTCAGGTGGGAGTTTTGATAACAAAAACTACAAATGTTTGACAATATTTTGTGCTGTAATGCTTTGGTTTACTATATGTTTTGTGGATGAGATCACGGTCAATAGGCTGGTGATAGCAAACTTGTTTTATACATCCTGGAAGCATTTTACAAATGGCTCGTGCATTATAAAATTATTTATACAGATTTAGAATTATAATATTGCATAAAGTATTACCAATAACTTACACATTTAACTTGTCATTTATCTGGTACGTAGCTAGATCCACGAGCAGATTATATTTAATATTTTCTACGTTTGGTATTTTTGTTTTGGTCGAGTTTTTCATGTTTTCGAGCCTCTTTTTTTTGGTATTTTGACTGTTTGATAAATTTGGAATTTCGATTTTTTCCGCTTTTGTGTTATTTTTCACACGAATCATATTGTATAGAAAACGTGTGCTTAAACATTGTAACATCCGGTTTTGAGAGTCGATTGCTTTAATCTTCCGACAGTACAGCATTTATTATGGCTTCACCAGTTAGACTGATCGCCAATTTGCTTTAATGTCCCGACAGTACAGCACTCATTATGGCTTCGCCAGTTAGACTGATCGCCGATTTGCTTTAATGTCGCGACAGTACAGCACTCATTATGGCTTCGCCAGTTAGACTGATCGCCGATTTGCTTTAATGTCCCGACAGTACAGTACTCATTATGGCTTCGCCAGTTAGACTGATCGCCGATTTGCTTTCATGTCCCGACAGTACAGCACTCTTTAGCGCTTCGCCAGTTAGACTGATCGCCGATTTGCTTTAATGTCCCAACATTACAGCACTCATTATGGCTTCGCCAGTTAGACTGATCGCTTATCATTACCGTCAGTGTGAAAGCCTAGCTTTTTGTCATTTTTTCAAATTAGTTTTTATTAATCGGAAAAAAAATATCTGACATTCAACTATGTTGAACATAATAATGAAAAAAAAAATAATTTGCAGATTGACCATAATAATGAAAAAAAAATAATTTGCAGATTGACCTGCAAAAGCAATGGTTGTAACGTACGGCTTATTAAAGGACGATAAGCTGTTGTTGTTTTACATACCTTATTCATTCTCTGCCCTTGTTGTTATGCATTCGACGAATGACTAGTTGCAGCAAATAACACATCATCATGGCTTACGTTTGTAAGGGCAGGGATGTGATATACACATCAAGGTAAAGGTGACTGGAGAGATAAATAATTTTCATTAAATGTCACCTACTACAATACCTAAGTAGCTTTAAGAAACCCCATATTCCACGCAATATATCATGGTTATCTATATTTGTTTACTTATAACTAACATGCTTAAATCTATTCTCTCTTCTGTATTCCCCTTAGATGGTGATCTTTGTAATAATGGCAGACCTATTCCCACGGAGGAAGTATGCAACATTGTATGGTTCTGCGCAGACGGGGAGGAAGAAAACAACTGTGGTAGGTAGTTTCTCACTTTAAAACTTTAACAATTATTTTTCGTACGGTTGAAGCTGTTCAGAACCTATGACTGTATAAGTGACAACTTTCTGTAAGAATGCTATGTTTAAAGAGCGGATAAAATTTACTCTTTTCCATTATAATCCATTAAAAATAAACTAGACAAATGTAATAACTTTCATATCATTTTGTCATCCAATTATAGGCAATCTTCAGGATGGCGATATGATAAGCATCACCAGTCCAAACTATCCCAATAACTACCCGCCGGACTCGAATATAGTCTGGACACTTCAATCTGCAAACAGTTCATACCTCAAGTTGATCTTTAGAGATGTTCAACTAGAGCAGTCGTTTGATTTTCTTAGCATTGGCCACGGCTTTTACAATGAGAATTTAGCACCAATATTAACTCTTAGTGGGACGTTGTTGTTGAACTGTTCTTTTTTTCCAGTAACATGTGGATGTTATTCACCTCTGATGGTTCAGTCACCTTCCGTGGTTTTTCAGCTGAAGTTACAGTGGAAAACAAGAGTAATATAGGTAAAAATTCTAACAACTTACCTCGTCTTTTAAGTCTTTTCTTTGCCATATTCCTTTCCATCTTCCCAGAAGATATCCTCAATCAAGGAGTTTGTTTCTGAAAAAGCATGTTACCTTGTTTAAAATGTTAATAGAAATTACGCATTAGCTGTAAAAAACAAATATAATATTTTGAAAAGTTGTATTGGAATTAATTTTGAGTACTAGTTACTATTTTTCAGTTAAAAAAATACTATATAAAATATTATTTAACAATAAGTTCTACAAATCTGTCCAACCACGTCTAAATTTTATGATTAAATCAGTTTTATAGTCACCATGTCATAAGAAAAGTGAACGTCAAGCCGTTAGATAAATTTCTCAACGTAAAAATTAAAACTTGTTTGAGTATAAGAAACCTCAACAATAGTTTATTTTGTTTATTTTCAGTATAGATATACGTCAGATATAAAAATTGTTGTACGATGCTATTTTTCTTATAATTCAGATGTTTCATCTGGCATTGAAAACATTTCTCCGTTGATTTAACTTCCGAAAGCATTGTTAACCTGTGATGTTATAATACTGCCATTTATCCGTTTTGAAAGGTCACTATATGGTCAGACTTCAACTAGACTGGAAAGCTGATAATTGCTCGTTATGACCAATCATTGACATTTTAAACCAAACACCAGTTTTACACAGAGTTCTTCCTGCGGTGGTCAGAGTAGTCTAACGTTACTATTGTGTCACTGTTTGTAACGATTACATATTACCCTATTGAAGTAGATATCAAATATGTAAATCACTGGGCTGATGATCGAGGTTTGAATAATATAAAATATATTTTATTTACTCCTAAGACCTAAGGTTTTGATCAAACATCGTTACATGACTCATTTCAGTTGAATTCTTGTTTTTGTTCTACGTCGTGTTAATGATTTGTTCCTCACATCAATGTCTTGTTGAAACAGGTGTAGAATCTGTCAGCAACGATTGTCTCCAATATAACTCAGAAAGGCAATGTGAATTCGTCAGAGAATGTGAGCAGTTTTTCAGTAAGTATCCTTTATCATAAACATACTATTATCGCTATCGCCATATCAACAAATTTCATCTTCCTGGTCACCATTTTCACAATGAACATCATTGTCGAAGTGGTGCTGACTCATATAAAGTCACGTGTTTCGTTTCTGTAATGCGATAAACAGATAAACACCAGGTACTGTAGAAGACCCATATATATGTTCTAATGTTATAGCTGGTTAGCTGGGGACCAGTCAAAAAAGCACCCCATTGCGCCCTTTTTACTTGCATACAGCTCTAACAATTCAATTATAACGATACGTAACTTTACTCAAATGCAACAAATTATGCAGCATATTTCAAATGCACTTCTGCTATTTGTAGGACCGGATGATACTAACCCGAAAATACTAATGAGGCCGCCGCCTTATCCTTCCTCATCGATTTCCTACCTCATCATATGATACAAATATAAATTAAAAGCCTAAATCATTTATTGAGGGAGATTGGGAGATATATCGCTGTGACCTAAAATTGCAAAATGGTATTGGTATTTACTGAAAACAGCTTCAATTTTCAAAATGGATTTCTATTATCAAATGGACTGGAATAAAGCCTCCACATTGCCATTATACTCCTTTTTTGGTACTAAATAAACCCTGTACCAAAATATTTAACTAACTTTTTGTTTGCTATTCTGGTACAGAGTGTATTAAGTACCCAAAAAGGGGTATAACGTTAATAGGAAGGCTTTATTCCGGTCCATTTTGATAATAGAAATCCATTTTGAAAATGGAAGCTGTTTGAATCCCTAAACCAGGATCGGCGCCAACGAGTTTTTAAAGAAAATGATGAGTGAAATTGGATAAAGCCAATTATCAAGTAAATGTTTCCCTT
>JAIGNY010001844.1:237500-272500 GCA_020152595.1 Chiridota heheva
AAAAATGATTTACATTAATTTTCTTTCAAATAAATTAATCAAGCATTAACAAAAGTGGAATTTGAGCACTAGTTAATTTCTTCTTAAATATAAGGTCAAGCTGCTTGGCCACTAATTAATCGCGAAACATTCACTCATGTTTCGTGCATTGATATTTTTCTTCACAAAAAGAGATAAACATCTTTATATTTTATTCCAGAAACCTGTGATGCTCCAGATTTTGCTTGCAATGATGGAAACTGCGTGCGTCATAGCGGATTTCTAAACGGAATTCCTGATTGTTTGGATGGATCAGACGAAAGCTTTGTGCGTAGGTATCTTTAAAGATATATGGATGTGTATTAGCTCAATACATAGACATCTTTAAAAATATATGGATGTGTATTAGCCCAGTACATAGACATCTTAAAGATATATTGATGTGTATTAGCTCAGTACATAGACATCATTAAAGATATATGGATGTGTATATGCTCAGTGTATAGACATCATTCAAGATATATGGATGTGTATTAGCTCAGGGCATAGACATCATTTAAGACATATGGATGTGTATTAGCTTAGTGCGTAGGTATCATTAAAGATATATGGATGTGTATTAGCTCAGTACACGGACATCTTTAAAGATATATGGATGTGTATTAGCTCAGTACGTAAACATCATTACAGATATATGGATGTTTATTAGCTCAGTGCATCAACATCATTCAAGATATATGGATGTGTATTACCTCAGTGCATATACATCATTAAAGTTATATGGATGTGTATTAGCTTAGTGCGTAGGTATCATTAAAGATATATGGATGTGTATTAGCTCAGTATATAGACATCATTCAAGATATATGGATGTGTATTACCTCAGTGCATATACATCATTAAAGATATATGGATGTGTATTAGCTCAGGGCATAGCCATCATTAAAGATACATGTGTATTAGCTCAGGGCATAGACATCATTAAAGAGACATGTGTATTAGCTCAGTTCATCGACGACGACGACAAGTGAACACACAATTACAATGACGGGGTCGTCGCCTGCGTATTCGGTTATGATAGTAGCAATGCTATCACGAAACGCTTAATACGACCCGGACGAGAACACAGGTACGACGTACGGACAGACATAACATCGACAACCAAGTCAATGTCCACGGCCTTTGATAACCAGTTGAGGTGCACTGGCGTGTCTACACAACCCATGCTTGAACCCAGGGCCTTGTGGTTTGTAGACATGTATGATAACCGCTACAACACAGTTAGTAGACAGCTCAGTACATAGACATCAATAAACATATATGGATACGTATTAGCTCAGTGCATAGACATCATTAAAGATATATTGATGTGTATTAGCTCCGTGCATAAACATCATTAAACAAACATGGATGTGTATTAGCTCAGTGCATAAACATCATTAAAGAAACATGGATGTGTATTAGCTCAGTGCATAGACATCATTAAAAATATATGGATGTGTATTAGCTTAGTGCGTAAGTATCATTACATATATATGGATGTGTTTTAGCTTATTGCGTAGGTATCATTAAATATATATGGATGTGTATTAGCTCAGTGCATAGACATCATTAAAGATATATGGATGTGTATTAGCTTAGTGCGTGAGTATCATTACAGATATATGGATGTGTTTTAGCTCTGAACATAAACATTGTTACATATATATGGATGTGTATTAACTCAGTGCATAAACATCATTAGAGATATATGGATGTGTATTACCTTAGTGCATATACATCATTAAAGATATATGGATGTGTATAAGCTCAGTACATAGACATCATTAAAGATATATTAATGTGTATTAGCTCAGTACATAGACATCATTAAAGATATATGGATGTGTATTAGCTCAGTACATATACATCATTAAAGATATATGGATGTGTATTAGCTCAGTGCATAGACATCATTAAAAGTGTATGGATATCTAGTAGTTCAGCGTTTAGATATAGGTCTATGGACGTGTGATAGTCCAGCGTGTAGCTGTCATAATATGTATCTAGACGTATAGAGATAGGATCAACTTGCTTTAAAAATCAAAATATGAAAGATCATGTAGTTAAAAAATATCACCAGAACCGGCTAGAAATAGACCGTTTTGTACTGTGCACCATGGTCGTTTTTATTCTTATTTGTGGTGTATGAGTTGACAACATTGATGCTTTCGTATGTAAATTCGTTCTTGCTCAATCTTCTGTCATAATTCTTTGGAGGTGCAAGCAACTTCTGATCGAGTCTTTACCACAACCTCTATCAGAATTACGTACAGATTTTTAGCAATCCATCTGGTCAGGCATTCTAAATCTAGAGTACTAAAAATATCACAAAGTTTGATCAACAGTAAACCAGAAACTAAGATAGATATATCCAAAAATGAAATAATGCTAATGAATAGTGCTAAAACACTTTCTAAAATGTCCAAATTCGATAATTGGAGATTTTCAGTATTAGATCTCGCCAGTTATATTGTCAAAAAGCGTACAAATCCAATAATTAGAGATTTTTAGTGTTGGATCTCGCCAGTTATATTGTCGGAAAGCACACAAATTCGATTTCATATTTTGGATCTTCAGATGGTTTTCGTGATTGCTTTTCTGTCAATGGTACCGCCTACACTGGGAATGCAACAGATGAGGATTGTATGCCGTGGAACGATATACCAGCATACGCTTTTAAAGGTAAGCCTCCTTCGTTAATACAATTAATGTGAGTACGGTATTAAAGACACAAAATCGTGGAAAAAACCGTGCTGGTATCTTATTGAGGAGTTAATGCATTTCGAAGATTTCACCAGTGTGTTGAAAAGTGACCTTGCACTGTAACAAACAATGCCATAATTGTAGATACAAGATAATTCTGATGTATTTCTATCAAACAAAACAATACAACAAAGGTCATGAGCAGATGAGCAAAGCATGTTGTTATAAAGTGCATGTTTATACCCCATCTCAATCATTACATGAGCAGATGAGCAAAGCATGTTGTTATAAAGTGCATGTTTATACCCCATCTCAATCATTACATGAGCAGATGAGCAAAGCATGTTGTTATAAAGTCCATGTTTATACCCCATCTCAATCATTACATGAGCAGATGCGCAAAGCATGTTGTTATAAAGTGCATGTTATACCCCATCTCAATCATTACATGAGCAGATGAGCAAAGCATGTTCTTATAAAGTGCATGTTTATACCCCATCTCAATCATTACATAAGTAGATGAGCAAAGCATGTTGTTAAAAAGTCCATGTTTATACCCCATCTCGATCATTACATGAGCAGATGAGCAAAGCATGTTGTTATAAAGTCCATGTTTATACCCCATCTCAATCATTACATGAGCAGATAAGCAAAGCATGTTGTTATAAAGTGCATGTTTATACCCCATCTCAATGATCAAACAAAACATGTTCCTGTAATTTAGAGAGAAGCATTACATTTGTCATAGAAATACACAAAAATTGTCTTGGAATTGCCTTTATGACATCGCATTGTAGACTGCAAGGTCACTTTTCAGCACACTACATCACCCTTGTTAAAATGTTCTGAAATGTACGGGTGGGGAGGAGTAGGGGAAAATTCAATTTTTTTCTCAAAATTCACCACGGAAATAGCAGGTGAAAAGCAAGTGAAACATTTCCGAACCGTAAGATGCATTCAAAAGCTCATCATACGTGCGTTATACATAAAGGTGATACGTTCATGCATTGTTATTTATATTTTCTCTCTAGGCAATGCAGCTAATTAATCGGATAAGAAAGGTTCTTAAATCTTTTTCGACTCTTTCTATCAGGTTTTAAGGACCGTGAATGCCGACTTCTACCATGGCATTTATCGTATTCAATTGAGGGGCCAGCCTGCGTTAAGAATTATTCACTTGCCATTTGCAGAAGTGTTCCTTATTGCTCTTGTAAGTAAACTGTTTTACGAGAAAAATGAAATTTTGCGTATATGACCAGTGGACAAGATATTTCAGTCTATCAGTATGTTAAAACTAAAACGGTCAGAGTCAAGAAAATCCTAAATGCCTTCTGACGAAAGGTTCGGTGTCATAATTATACTTTTTACCGTTCAAATGTATGAATAGATTAATAGATTATGTATTACGTCATGTTGAGGTGTTTTAATTTAAACGTTTTATTCTAAAGGCTTTGCATTTTGAAGTATTTTTGTAAGTTTTGAAACGAAGATTCTGTTTTAATGTTTTTTATTGGAATAGCTGAGTAAAAATACTAAAATGAAATGTGCTCTGATACTGACAGGCTTGTAAAACTAAACCACCTGTTTTAAATTTCTTAGTGATTGCCATACTCGTTTTGATTTTATGCCCAGGATCGTTTCTTTACAATCATTTGTTTAAAGTTACTAGCTTGTATTGCGCAAGCCTGTATTAATCCTTTTACAAACTATAATTTACATTTTATTTTTCTATTTTGTTAGATTATTCTGTCTAGTGTGATATTATAAAGGTTGGTTTATCCCTTTCCGGTGACTGGATCCAAGCATTTTTCGTTGAAACCCGCTGCCACGCTTGCATAAGTCACAAAACGTTAATGCATGTTTTGGGGTTTGTAATATATGTAAATGCAAAGGTGGCATTTTGTCATCCTATATTACAGTATTAGCAAGTACTAGTTAAACTGTAGTTGCTGACGAAAAGGGTATTTAAAAGTAGTGACACACTTTGGGCATACACTTTTTTAACATATGACTTCTTTTACGTTTTAGCTAGAGCCGGATGCTTTGTTGGAAGTGGAATTCACTACGAGGACACAGGAAGGTTTACCACCAATGGATATGAATGTTTACCTTGGTTATCTGTTCCTAAAAAGCACTTCAATGTATCTGACTACCCCTTGACAGGTATTCATGTTTTGCTACTAGTATGCAAAAACATATTGGTAGTCAGGGTCTAAGAATTGTTATGTAGTCACAAAATGTATAAAAATATGAAAAAGAAATAAAGAAATAAGATAGGCCCATATCCTGGGGGTCAGGTCAAGAGTTCGCTACTCAATTAATACACTTCATTTTGTCTTACTCTACAGATCTTCAGTAGTAAGGGATGCATGGCTTAACAGCACAAACGTCATTTCCATTTCTTAAAATTCAAAGCAATATTCCATGGTATTTTTTTGTAAACTTTTATTTGAAAGAGAATACTTCTAGAACCAATTTGGTACAAAAATCAGATTGATATCATATTCCGTTCAGGAGATATGGGTTTTTAAAGATTTTTTGATTGCATTTTAAAGTTTTTGTACGGTATGATGAAACCGTGTTTGATGACTGTTAAGAAATAATTTCACTGTACAGTTCAGATGCGCACTGAGTTTACAGTGATATATGAAAGCCGCCATTTTTATTGTGAAGTTTCAGTCATAGACGCTTGTTAGTCGTTTCATTGACGGTTTGTTACACAGTTTGCTTTGTTCATGTTAGCGAAATTTCGTTACTATTACGCAGTTTTTGCTAAATAATTTTCACAAATCCCCAAGTTAATTCTCATAATTTCAGAAAACCTTCAAGTTGGTAAAGCGCGACTGCGTATCGGTATTCTCATAAAGTCATCACTGTTCTTCAAATTTCTCGAAAACCGCACGGTGAATTATAAAAGCGCACGCTGAAAAGATCATTCATATGCCATTATTTCAAACCGTGAAGAAAAATTGGAACCCTTCGCAGTGCTTGAGTTTCCCGCGCTCGTAATGTGTCTGTTTCTCATGTTGTTCCTATACAAACTATGAATTTAGATAGATGCATTGTGGGATACTTCTATAATGGATTCCCTGATCGGGAGAACAAAACTGTTCTCCTGATCGGGGGTCCAACCCAGACTTGTAAATGTCTGTGTGTTTCTTTGAACATTATTTGGTTGTTTCTGCCTGATTAGAAACAATTGTTCAAACGTTATTAAAGTATTTGGCAATGTATATAAATACCTAACTATTATCAATTCATTTTTCTATCAGGTTTTACTAATATAAAAAAGGATGATAGATTTTAATGAAATACATGAAGTTTGTGGGAGAATGTGTTGCTGTGATGTCATACGGAGCCTTTTCCTATTCCTTTATAGGCATTTTTTGCGAACCTTAAAATTTGAATATCTCCTGGTAGGAATAACTTATAAACATGTTGTTTGTAATAAGTTGTTTCTATTTTTTTCTTATGAAAGGTTACAAAACACATGTAGATATTTCTTGAAATTTACAAATAGCGTCTGAAATCAAAGCGTTTTTTGGAGAAATCGTCGTTCAAATTAACAGTTTTTGTGACAAAAAGGTTTCACGAATGCAAATACTTTTCGAAGAAAATCGCCCATTTTTGTCTTCTTACAAAGGTTTGAAATTAAACTGAAAGTAAAATACTCTGAATAGGACAATCAGAAAACAAACATACTCATTTGTTAAATTAAAGCTGCCGATTTTACCATGTTGATTTATATTACATACTAGACTTTTTATTATAGTGATTCCTTGTTTGAATTGTGTTTGTATATTGTTATAAAGTTACCAAAGTTAAATTGTAAATGGCAAAAGCGTATAGCTCATTTTGCCAAAGAAAAAGTGCGACATCTTAACTGATTGCCTTAAAGAGCTTCACTAGCTCCCCATTAAATCTAGAATGTGTTTTAGATTATCAAACATATCTTAAAAATGTGTTGACGGACAAACTCTAACTTATTTGACTGCTTACTTAAAAGAAACAGGTATTCCATAAGATAACATAATCATTTTTACATATCAAAAAAAAAAGACGAAAGACTTTTCCAGATGTGAAGAATTCAAAAATCCTAGATATTTTCAGAATGATTTTATATCCCATCAACATGTATTTCGTGAGTCATTTCCGTAATTTTCCTACATTTTGTATTCCTTATGTATAAGCATTTGGTTGGTTTGTTTTGTAAAGTGCCGCTGAGTAAGTAAATGATAAATGCATTGTGTCGCGTGACCTAAACCTGAAGAATTGTAAATGCAAACAACCTCAGAAAAGAATATTAACAGCTGATTACCTGAAGTGCAGTGCAGATGAAGAAAGTTCATGTCAACTTATCTCGTCGATCGAAGACTTTTTTAATGTTAGTTAAAGGGGTAGCTTGGTTTTTTTTTTTTTCAATTGGATATATTATAAGACCATATAATAAATTTGCCTATTGACAGCATTTAAAGACAATCATTGCCGTAACCCTGACGTGAAAAGCCAACCGTGGTGTTTTTATGAAAACGCGGAACACGAGCTAAGCTGGGAATACTGTGATATTGAAAAATGTAAGTCTTAATTTTCTTCTCCGTCTAAGTTTGTATTTTCTTACTGATATATTGAACAGTTTGGTACACTCTCTTGATCAGGTGAAAAAAGTGACGTAATTGATAACAACTTTTCTTGGTAATCTCATTAAACAAAACCTTCATTTAAAAAAAAAATGTTCAGTGGTCAAACAATTTGATCTGATATTACAGATTAAAAAGGACTTTAAGAGAAACAAAATGGAGGAAAAACTACTTCAATATCTTATTCCGTTAGGAAGATATTCAAATTTTAACTCTGTCTTATCTATATAGAAATGACTGGTGCAGTAAGCCTACTATATAAAGTTGGGACCACATCCTCACATTCTTAACAAATGTTTCTCTAGTTTGTAAAAAATGTATTTAACGTTTTTACTATTTGAATCATTTTTCCTCAAACTTTCTGAGGGTGATAAATTATAATACCCTTGCAAGGTTCTTTCCTGTTATATCCAATGATTTGTAAGCCACAAAGTTGCAGGACAAAATATGACAGAATACATAAAGACTGAATAATCTGAGGTTGTGATATCACTACTAGTCTGATTTCAGTCGTGTCTTAACAAATGATACCCAAATTTAAACCCTAATATCTCGTGGAGGGATCATAAATTTTTGAATGGTTTCTTTACCAATTTTTTTTTTTTTTAACATCTTCTTTGACTCTTGAAGTAATCCTCTAAATTTTCAGAGGTAATCCTAACACACAGTTATTCATTTTATTTTGCTGAACATTTTAGAATTTGATTAAGTGGCACTGCTCTTATATGCGTTTAGGCTTTAGGTCCCATTTTTGGGGGCGTTTATTCTGTTGATGTTAATCTTAATCATGGATCATGCCTTGGACCCCTGTGTTTGAATTTCTATACAAGCTCACTTTTTTCAGATATCCAAAACAATGTCGTGTCAGGTTTGCGGATGATACACAACTAATTCATGTTTTTAAGCCCGGTAACATTATTAACGAATTACTAGCGCTTTTCAAACTTGAAAAATGTATTGCTGATGTTCGTAATTGGATAGTGGCGCATATATTAAAATTAAGTGACTCTAAAATAAATTCATTATCCACGGCTATCTCTCCACATTATCTACATGACTTGTCCTACTGCCTGAAATTTTGTTCCAGCAAATCATAACCACAACCTTATTAAAGTAAATGATGAGACCACTTATCCTAATTAATGCAACCAGTCAACTAAAAATGAGGACTTTATCTTTTGCTAAGTGATAGTCAACAAAACTGTAAGGATCACAACTAATGTAAAATAAATATCAATTCTACCCAAATTGGTTTTAGTTCAGAATTTGGAAATTAATATTGATGAATGTATGAATATGAAGGAGCATATCAAAAAATGTGCAAGACTGGAAATATATTTTAATATATACTACTTATATAATCTCAACAAAATCTGGGACCATATGTCTTAGACAGTTATGCGCACTCTAGTTAATTGCATTCATTTATAGTCATTTATATTATTGCAAAACTCTGATTTCACAATAATCAAAATTACCGGTATTAAAAAGCTGCAACGTATTTAAAAGAATGCTTCCTAATAAGTTGTTATTTTCTATGATATCCCCTCAATATCCCCAATTGAATTTCGTATCAAATTTAAACTACTTGTTTTTGTTTGCAAGTCCGAACATAATATGATAAAGATGCCCCGTGTTACCTTTCTGATCACATTAGCCTTGTTTATAGCAATAGGTATTCGTTACATTCCACATATTCTCCCATTCTTTTTGTCCCAGAACTAAATGTAAAACTTTATGTAATTGTGGTTTTTATTATGCAGGCCCTTTAGATTGAACTGCTAATCTTTATTCGTTCAATTAAAAGCCTTAGTTTGTTTAAGCCTAAGCTAAAAATGTACTTTTTCGTATTGCCTTTGATTTGTGTTATTTAATTTTATACTGAAGCGCATTTGAATGTATGTATATATATATATATATATATATATATATATATATATATATATATATATATATATATATATATATATATATATATATATATATATATATATATATATATATATATATATATATATATATATATATATATATATATATATATATATATATATTTATATATATATATATATATATATTTATATATATATATATATATATATATATATATATATATATAAATATATATATATATATATATATATATATATATATATATATATATATATATATATATATATATATATATATATATATATATATATATATATATATATATATATATATATATATATATATATATATATATATATATATATATATATATATATATATATATATATATATATATATATATATATATATATATATATATATATATATATATATATATATGTTTATATATCAAATAAAATATATAAAAATATATTTTATATCAAACAAAATAGGAAAAAAATGTCTCTAGCCAACAGATTATTTTAAAACCAAATATTTCGAAAACTCCTGTTTCCTTCTTCAGTGGTATGAAGGAAACAGGAGTTTTCGAAAATATTTATTTTAAAATAATCTGTTAACTAGAGATTATTGTCATTTTTTCTATTTTGTTTTATTTAATAATGGCCAATGCATGGAACTTATCTTTTAGATTCATGTTTATATATATATATATATATATATATATATATATATATATATATATATATATATATATATATATATATATATATATATATATATTTTATGATAAGTGTTAAGATCATGATGGTTTACAACTTACTCTAATGCGATGTTAATTAACTCTAGATAATTAATGTAACACTCATTACAAATTTTAGGCACTTTCCGAAGGTTTGTGCTCGTATGCTCGTCATGGCTGCAATTTCCGGGGAACAGGAGACTTGTTCTTTAAAATTCAGGCGAAAATTAACAAATGATGTTCACAGTTTTAAAAATGTCATTTCTTACTTGAAAAATGTTTGGATCTATGGCTGCATCTTGGACTAAAACGTTGATTTTGGGGGGGAAGGTACGTCCGTTTGATGATCTGCCAAAACAGTCCATCATTTTGTGTGTGAGGAAGGTGACGGCAGCGGTATTCGCCAATAATTTGTCTTCTTAATTTTCTATTGAAAAATGTATTTTTCCGTTACTTTTCTGGCAGGTGTATATCCTGATGCATTGCTACAGTTCCGACGATATCCACATATAGAGTTGATGCTAAATGCATTCAATTTTGTGCAGACGGGCGACACATCTATTGTGTATGTATCGTACAGAGTGGAAGAAGATTGTGCCCATGACTGCTTAAACGAAAGGAGTTTCAAATGCCATGGCTTTTACGTAAAAAAAACTTCCTTCCCTTTTAAAAGAATTTTAGTGAAACTATTGTCATCATCCAATCATATGCCATAATATGTGTACGATAAAGGAACTTACAAGGGATAGTGGGTCGGCGCAAACTGCTGTTTGACAAGAGTGTTTCTATATACGACGTCTTATATCATTTAAACAACCTTGCGTGGAAAAGGCTTAATGTTTGTGGGCGTAACGTTTTGTCAAAATAGTTTACATAAGGAATCCAACGTTATGTTCATGAAATATGTACATAGAAGACATCTCTAATTACTCTGGTATTTATGCTTATTTTGTATGCTTTTCGCATTGTAAATGACTTGATTCAGGTCATAATCTGGACACCAGAGGTGTCAAAAGTAAAATATTTTATTTTATTTGCTCATCGAGTTAAAGGTATATGTATGGTGTATGGCTTTGATACATTAAGGACGAGTCGTAAAATATATTTAATGTTGTTAAATATTTTCTTCAGTTGCTGTTTGATGTCCTTTTATTCCAGATTTCAATCTTCTGTGAATTCGCACAACGATCCCTTGTGTATGTGGTATAGCGTAAATGCTTTTTCACCGAAGAACCAAATTACATCTCACAACAGCTCAACCGTCGATCTTTTTCACCGTAAAGCATTTGGTAAGTGTTTCTCATGTTTAATTAATTGTTTAAATGCATTTACAGTGTATTCAGACTTTTAGAGGCGTGGAGAGCCAGCTAAGGCAAGGTAACAATAATGTTACCAAAGCTTATTGTCCAATCAAACACTGGGGGATTCTCAACCGTCTGCATAATTCACGCACGTTATAGGACCAACAGTGCGTAACGTTGTGAAAACGGATAGACAGCTATGGGTAACAGACACACTCCGAGAAGGCTCAGACTAATCAGAAAGGAAAAGCTCCAACCATTAAAAGTCGGCTCTTACTCTAAGATTTGCCCTTGAAAAAAGCAAAACCATCGAAAAGGAGAGGTCCAGACCCGGTTTTTGGATTAACTATTATACTTGAACATTATCAATCAAAAGTCAAATGATAATGATTCACTTGAGCATGGTGCTGATTTAATTTATATGGGAGATCTCATCAGCAAGGATAATGGAGCTCAGAAATATATCATATCAGGGTTATGGGAAGGTGATAAAAGCCTTCACATGGATGCAGTGCATCTGCATGGAAGTCATAGTAAAACAAGACTAGTAATACATAGCTCATAAATTTCGTGGGTGTGCTTAAAAGTGACTCACACAATTAATGCCTCTGTAAATATTCCGCATCCACTGTACAAGTAAAATCTCAGATAGGGAGCTTAACAAGAAAACAGGTCACATTAGTTGTTGTCTTGTTTGTTTGGATTCATTGGGGGTTTTTAATCCCAAAATACCCCGGACATTAGAAAAAATGGAACCAACTCTAGATTTATAATTTATGGCATTAGGATGTCAAAAAATATTGCTTCGAAGAATTAGCAAAAAATCACCATATCAAATACAAACCGTCAGCTGAAATTCTGTGGCTTTGTTTCGCTCCAGTAACATTGGGAATAATTTTTAAACAGATATAACTAAATTTAATATAGATTTTTACTAATTAGAAAAGTTCTCCACATTTTATCCTGCTGTTTTTCTGTAAATTTAATTCAAAACCGAATTAATTTCTTGTCGTAGAAGGCTAGGTTTAGTACGTAATATGTCGAAAGATTCGTCCGCAAATGAGAATTTTGTATCACGTGTTGTGAATTGTCCAATTAGAGATCACCATATTGTAGGTCAACTGAAAATGTAAACAAACGTGGCGACTTCCAGCGACATGTCGCAGTTGTCACAAGTCACAAAAAGTGCATTTTGGATATTAAAAGTGTTAAGTTCGAAAACGCTAAAGCATTCACAAAAATACGGTAAAACAGATTAAGTTCCTGTGCAAAGGAATGGCTTCAGATAAGCGGCAGAGTGAAATCGCCAAAATTTTGGGACTCGAAGATACAGTTACGGGCCTTATTACATACATGGAAGCACAAACTCAACTGAGCAGGTTAAGTTTCCACGTGTTACCGCCGTTTTATTGGGGAAAAAATCCTAGTATAGCGGTAAATCGCTATATAGGAATTAATTTCAACGTGTTTTATTTAAAAAATAATTTTTAATGATTTTTATTCTTGCTTATTTTTTTAAACTTTTAGAATATATAAAGGAAAGATTGAAAAATCTTAAAATGTTAATTTTAGTGAACAATCTAGGAATTTTGAGGCAAAACATAGAACTGTTTTATTTAAAATCCTTTAAAATCTTGGAGAAAAAAAACTGGACTTCAAAGTGAAAATCATGCTTATTAGTCTTTTTGAAATATTTCTTACCTTCTTCCAGCAATTTTACTGTTCTTTATCTTCCCATTATTCTAAAATAATTTCAAATTGATCCCTTTTTGTGCAAATTTCGTTAAAAATTGATAATAAAACACGAGCTCACACATTTTGCGTTCTTGTCGGCCATTTTGAACAAAACTAAAGAAAAAAGCTGAATAACAGTACGGAGGAATTTTAACAATGTCAACAATGTCAAAATCTTAAAACCAAATCCAAAAAGCCTAATCCTAAAACCCTAATCCTAAAGCCTAATCCTAAACTCTAATCCTAAAATCTAATTCTAAAACCTTATCCTAAAACCGAAGCTGAAAATGAGGATCTACATTAGTTATGCACACGCTTCTGTTTATTTCAGTTCAAACGGCACAACGGCTTGCAAACTCCAGTCATCAGTACAACAGTAGGCTAGTAATAGTATACACACTGACGAGTAAAAGTTTCGATCGGAAAACCAAAACGTAAAAATTATTCCTCTTTTTTAAACAATTTTGGCTTAGTTTCTACTTAAAAGACCCAAATCTAAAAAGGAAAATAGTTTAAATACATAAATGCAGTCCTTATAAAGAAATTTTTCGCTATACTAGGATTTTAGTTTTATTGCTACTATGATAGTAAGCGTATTAATATCGCAAGAAAACAGAAGGTGGAAAGTGATTTTGAACATTCACGGCCTCAAATCCATCGCCAAAGAAGCTCAGGGCAAGGACAACGTCAACATCCGTCGAGTTATGGATGTAGTTCAACTTCTACTAGGGGCCTGGTACTAGTAGGCCTACAAGGACAAACGTTAACTTTACTACTAAAGTTAGTACCAACATTACTACATGTGTGCTGCCAGCTCAATGTATAATACGCAAGAAAGTTGAGCTCTACATTACACGTCAACAGAAGAGAGTAAAAGACAAGCTGTTGCAAGCAGAAATAATAGATGGAGGTAGGTTTTATTTGATATTTTGATTACAGTCCATAGGCCCCATATTCATTTTGAGAGTGGTCCAGATTTCTTTTTCTGCTTGCAAATAAGTCTTTTTCTTAATTTTGTGTTGATTTATATATAAAGAATTCAGCAAGGAAAATGAATTCAAAAGAGATGAGATGTCATGTTGTTGCACATCCAAGACAGACTGTGTGGTTCTTGAGGTCAGGTACCATTTGTCATGTTACAGAAACTACACACAGTTCTTGACAAAGAAGGTTGAGCAGCATAAAGAGTAAGAAGTCAATAATAAGGTTATTGAATTTTAATATTTTTCCTGTGCAACTAAAAGCCAATTTTGACTTAAAGGCCTGGTGCTTATCAACGGTTTCTGTAACGTTAAGCGGATTGGAGCTTTTCTCCATCTGGATAGAAGGCTAGTCTCTAACAGGTTAGCTCCACTACATCTTTGGTACTCATTCTACAGCAACGTCGACTGAAGCAAAAGAAATAAAGCAACTAGCTCAAGGTCGCAATGCAGAAAGTAAAGGCTGGGACTCGAACCTGGTCTTTCAGCATCTGGAGGCCAAGTCGAGTCCACCACTTCAGCTTCCTGTGCGGTAGAGATCAAAATTCCCACTTTTTGATGACAGTAATTGTCACATTGGAAAACTTGCTTTCAGAAAACAACTAGATTGAACCCCAGAAGAAAACTAAGATCAAGCTTCCTCCACATTACTCATTTTATGATTTATTCCTAAGGCACAATGCTGCAGAAAATTTATTTGTAATTTGCGAGGTAAGGTTTATATTGTTATCAGATGTTGCATTTGAAATATCTAAATATGAGATGCTTTAAGAAATCTGAATGTTTCAATCTTCTTTATTCTGTTGCATTATATCGTAGGAGTGAGCACCAAGGTGATCACCAGCAGGTGTATGAGATCAATTGCGATTCTGTTATTCAAAAGCGATTAATCAGCAACCAAGAAATCTTGAGAATGTCTAAGTTTGGTGATTTGTGTGTCAAAATTATAAAGGAGCAAGAAGGAATTAACCTTATATCTTACCGGTAAGAAGGCTTGACAGTTATTCAAATGGCTAGTTTACTTAAATGACTAGAATTAGAACAGTATTTGTTGATATTGTGCTTGAGGTTAAAAAACTGGAATGCTGAGAGTCCTTTTGTTCTGGGTGGAGGGAGGGTGTTGGGCACTTACATTTGTGAGGTTTTTAAACAGTATATGTGCCAACCTAAGAAGTTTCATGTTTGTTCAATATTCGTTGCCTTCATGGCCAAATTTATATCCAAAAAACACATTTTGTTTGCTTTTCGAAATTAACATTACCCATTACTCATTTGCAGGTACCAAAATTTGTTGCTCTCATAAAGAAGTTTTACATTTTGCATGTACATGTTGTACTGATTTTTCTTTGACTTACTGTAACTTCTCTTACACACACACACACACACACACACACCCTCACACACACACACACACACATACATACATGTGTGTGGGTGTGCGTGTGTGTGTCGGTCTTTTGTTTATTTTCTTTAATGATGATTTTATCGAATATAAAAAAGTATTAAAATTCACTGGAATTTTCCTTCACAGCTTTTTTAGGCTGTAAACCAGACAATTTTTATACTTTTTTATTTAAGGCTCAATTGCAGATTTTTCACTTCAACCAATTTCACTGTTATTCTTCGTTTCTTTACTTAATACTCACCCATTTTTGTTTTTTCAATTTGCTTCCTTATAGATTGAATAAGTTGAAATATTGCTTAAAAAGAGACTACCCCCAGCTGTGTTTTCACAGACCTTACCGAAGGAATAAGTGTGAAATAGAGTAACACTGCTGATTTGTCTGCTGGTAGTGTGGTGGAATCTCTGCAAGCCTTCAGAAGAGGAATTGTCGACTGGATCCTAAGACCTAGATAGTGAAGAAGATGCACCACGTGATGTTTTCACACAAGATTCTATGAGAGTCATGCGGGTTAGAAGACAATAATTTGTCTTCTTCGTTTTATTCACGCACATGTATTCACATGGATTTTGACATTTTATTGTTTTAACTTGAGATTTCAGCAGAGATTTATTTATTTACATTCATATTGAACAGATTTGGTGGTCAAATTCTTACCAAGGTGAAGTGTGCCAATTTAGCCATTAAGGGAAGTAAAAAGTTTTCGTAATTTTACTTAAAATATCTGCAGCTTTTCCCTGACATTTATGAAGTGCACTATAAATTCTGGAGTTTGGGAACCCAATCTGGCCAGAGCCAGTTAGTAAAAAGAGAAATTTTGGCATCCGGGCTTTAAGCTTGCTTATGACTTGTTACTGATGATCATCATCACAATGTATTGATTTCAATTTTTTAACAATTGAATTTCTGAGTTTTTTTGCAAATTATTAAGTACGCCGATTATCATATAAAATTTCCCCCTTATTTTTAAACAGGTATAATTGTCTGGAATGCAATATTATTGTAGATGCCCCTGCTATGACCTTTCCTTGGCCACTATCATCAAATAACCTAACCCTGAAGGCTGCAAGAGCATTGGTTCCGCTGAAACTCTTTGATTTAGTGGCGTGGTGTATTGGAGCGACTGATGAGCCAAACTTGACAACTGATGCAGAGGTAGGAGATGACTATTATGCTAAATTGATGTCAGTCTGCCAAGACATCATCTATCTGGCGTCCAGTGGGAGAAAAAACAACACCCAAGTCACTGTGTTTACGATTAACAGTTCGTCCTCTAACTGGTTCCTCACAACTTTTAAGACTGTTGAATAAAGGCACTGGAAATCAGTCTTGCTCAACTACATCTGGCAACATCACATTTAGTGCTAAAATGTTTTGCAGAGAAAAAGCCTACTATTCTTGTGTGGGACAACATAGACTTCGGGAAAAAGACTGTCCGGTCATGAAACTACTCACTGCACACAAATGGGATTATGATTCAGAGTCATGTAGCTGACCAAAGAAATTCTAATCGGTCATCCATCAGAATGTAGTGCGTTCTCTTACACCCATTACCTCGGAATTGGCTACATTTACCAGCGTGGGTAAAAAAGGCCCACAATATCAAGTTGATGTTGCTCAGCTAGAGATATCCCAATTTGAGCCTGTAATGACTCCTGCCCTCACAAAGGACTTTGCATTTCTATTATGTAACTTTTTGGATGTCAAAGGTGAAGTGCCAGGTTGGACACGACAGGATTTAATATCAATCTTCAAAGAGGGGAAATACTTCATAGGTCAGCCATTCGTTACTTACCAGTCATAAAAGCACCACCAACAGAAATGACAACAATAAACACTATCTTGTGAAGAAGTATTTATATTGCGGACAAATTTTAACTTAAACAGGCTTGAAATATGATAAATTTCAAGTTTATATCATATGTTATCAAATTTGTTTGTATAGGATTTCATATGACCTTTAATTTAGAATAACAATACATACAAATATTATTATTTTGCAAAACAGATTTTGATCAATGTAAATGTAACTGAAAACCAATAAAACTCTTTTAATCTTTTAATGTGTAACATTTTGGTAAACCATACCCCGTAGTTATGAATTTAAAAGTGCCAAAACAAGCCTTAACTTGAAATTGTACATATTTCCGCCTATAGAAGCTGTGTCAACATTGCATGCAATACAAAAAACAGCAGCAGGTATCTTGGAGAACTTTAGATATAATGTTTATTATGTGTTGTTCCTTACACCTGTGCATCTAAAAAAGTATTCTTAGTGTTGCTGGAATAAAACCCATTTTAGGCTGATTTTTGAACCAAAGCTGACGGCGTAAGATTGCTATATAACACCCCATGCATTTGGGGTGTCGGTCTCGTCGGTCAAAGGGTACCGAAATCGAATCTCAGGCAGGGCGCTGCGCCATGTCCTTCAGCAAGACACTTTATCCCAATTGCTCCAGTTCACTCAGCTGTGAAACAAGTACCAGTATCGGCTGGGAGTTGACCTACTATGGACTGGTGTCCCATCCAGGTGGAGTCAAGTAATCTCTTCTGTTTAGCACCATGGAAACCGGCTATAAGCACCGGCTCTTTAAACCACGAAGGCGTGATAGGATTTAACCTATCATAGTGCCTAGCGTATAAAAAAGTGATTTGAAACGTTCGGGGAAACGCTCATCATTTGTGCTTTATACATTAATGTTATGCGCGCGTGCATTGATGCTAACAGATTTTCCTCCTCCAGCAACTGCAGCCGATATTTTGAAGTACTGAAGTAATCACGTTTGGCTCAAATTGATTTAGAAAGATCTAAACCCTGCGTGATATTTGCAGACGACCAGGTATCCCCAGTATTTGATTGGTCGTTATGATTTCCCAGTATACAATTAGTCCATTTTGTACAAGTAAATTTCGGCCATGTAGCATCTTGTATTCAGTTGATCAGCTAGATTCCGGAAATTAGCTGTTAGGATTTGAAATGATCTATACCTGTAAATGCATTCAATTATCTTTTACAATATTTTCATACTTTCAACTATCTATATTTACCACTGGAACTTTTTATTGGCAGAATGCGAGCCGTTTTACCTGCAAAGTTTACCAGGTATGCATTTTATATACATACACATTTTTTTTTATTTGCGCTCTTGCGCAAACACAATAATGGATAGTCTTCAACTCAAGCCGTTGACCAGAGCAATGGTGGCGGCGTGCCTCCCTGCAAACGGCATTTGTTAAAGATGTTACCTTACTTTACCTTAACCTAACCTATCCTAATATAACTCTAACCATAGGCGAAACATAAGGGCGGGGCCATGACCTCGGTTGTCAAAAAATGGTGGTCTTTATTTACCCCCAAAAAAATCTTCATTTACAAAACGGAACGGTGGAGGGTGTGAAACTTTTTCCCTTCTTATAGAAAAATGTAACCTAACCCTAATGATTTTTTATAGGGGAAGGTGAGGGGGACACTGACCGTTTAAATCTTGACTCCGGCCCTTGGTGGCTCTTCACATTGTTTTACTAAATGTCGTATACAGGATAGTTTCTCCTTGTTTTCTGTTTTGCTTGCAGAAATTCAAGGGACAAGTTCGTCATATCGAAATAATATATTTAGAAATATCATAAGAATATCATATGTGAAAGGCGTATGGGAAATTGCATGTTCTCTTTCCATTTGGTCATGCAGTCGGAAAACATACATGTTGTAATCACGAGCAATGATTTTTAAATACTTAGAATACTTAGCGTTAAATTCTTTTGACGTAAGGAAACATTAACTTTCTCTCCTGTGCCGGTTTTATACGCCTATCTACCTTCCTAATGATAATCAAGAAAAATAAACATAACTTTTAGGATCATTTTCGCTTTGCAGGTACTTGCTCCTTACCAATTCCGATAGACACTACGTCCACATCAGTATTTGTAAATACAAGTACTGTCAGCTTTGAGGAGCCTGAAATATTTATACACATATCTCAGATGCCATGCTGGATTCCGACCGAAGACCGGTCATTCTATCAGGTATACTTTATTGAAATTATAGGTTATTGCAGTTTCAGGGGTGCAATGAGAATAACGAACCCATCTGGCCGTATATTTTGATATAATTGAAAACAATCCTTAATCATTTAAACAGCCCCCAAACCTACAACGTGATTTTTGTACCGGGCAAGAAAGTGTTAACAAGTTAAAGGCTTTCCTTTGAAATGAACTATACGAACTCTTTGAAAAACATTGTCTTGCAAATTACTCACGGCGCCATGGACCATGTCATACCCCTTTCGGTGTCGTGGTCCCTGAATCAACGGACTAGCTTCTTATTGAATTATTAATAGTATACACATATTACCATTTTCCCCGAATAGTTTTGATCAAGGCCGCCGAGAGGATGTGCACGGCTCAGGGCAAACTGAAACATCGGAGCCCCATATCGTGAAAAATGGTCATCATGCACCTGCAGCTATACAGCTATATTTATGTTCCAATGTTACACCGTTTGCGCCATTGACAAGCATGGGTTGTTGAACGCACATTCCTTTTCTTATTTTTTACGAACCCTTATGACCCGGGCCCCTTGGATTTCTTACCCGGTGGCAATGTCCCCCGCTCCCTATCCCCGTCTCGGTGGAACTGGTTTTAATTAACATTGGAAATCCAAGTTTTTACTTTCAGTGTATATATTTTCCGTAGATCATGTGGGATGCAAGACATATTGTAACAGGCATCGTATTTTACATCTGCCATGAAAATCAGCAACTGTCGATGCCATCGTCGCAGATTTTCACCATTTCTTCAAGAACGAACAATGGGAGCTGGATTGATCACTTTGAAAAATCGATTCAATCGAAGGTTTGAGTAAAGTTGTCTCTTTTGTAATATATTCAATCGGGATAAAGTGCCGTAATAAGTAGGGAGAAATCGGCGACGGAAGTCTTTTAAGTTCGAGATAAACTTCAAATTAAGAACAAAATCAATGCTATCGTGAAACTACAGGGATTAACGGGCCTCAAAAGGGTAGAAAGCAAAAGTAAGATTAAAAAAAGTATACAAGCAGCATGGTTATCAGCTTACAAATTTGAACAAAACCTTCCGCATTCCTCACATTATGCTGTAACTAAATTTGAGACTATAGCTTCAACCCTTAACTAGCAGTTTGTGGGTCACATTTAGTTAAATTGCCTTTTGACTTAACTGCTTAAGAGAACTCATATCAATGCTAACCCTAACTAGAATCAAGTTTTTTCATGTATCATTTAACCTTTTTTATAGAGGGGGTGTCCTTTGTCAATTAATGAAATAACAAGTCTAATAGTCATACACTCGGTTATAATTGCCTTTTTATTTCAGGAAAGTAAAGAAACCAGTAAGAATAAATCCTTCGTGTCCTAAATTTTATCTAAATTCATCTTATATACCACTAATTTGATATATTTTTGTCTCATTTGTGCTCAAGGAAATGATTGCAACCCTGAATCCACATTGCCCTGTAACTAATACCTTTGATCCTGTTGTATATGCTGATGAGTTTCGTATAAATTTTATCACGTGGTCTTCACATCTGCCAATCAAATTTGTTCTCATCGGATGCAAAGATAACGGTAAGTGTAGAGGTCATATTTGTCACAAATTTATGTGAAAACTGGATGTCTTCAGCTAAATTAATTACTAGCCATTTTACGTATTTTCACGTTGTCGTGAAATATGTGAATCCATTACATCAAAATGAAACAGAAATTATTCTGCAAGCCAAGAAAAAAAAAAATCCAAATTTACTATAATCTTTTTATTTAACTTTGATAAAAATCAAATGCCTACGTGGATGTTGATGATATAATAGTCTTTCACGTTTCTGTCAGAAAGTAAATTTACGTAAGATTAAGTGCATTTATCTGTTGATGAAGTTGTTGCTAAATTTGAATTTGGTATATCAGTCACTCACTTTAAAGGAAAGGTATTGTCCCATCAATAAATTCAGAAGTGAACGCCGCCAAGCTGTTAACGTGACTTCCGGTTTCCAATGCTTCTTGATTGCGAGATATTTGCGGCGATGTTATTGACCACACATTTGCCGGACAGAACATAGCAGCCTACATGTGTTATCGAACATCACAGCCTCTTCGCTTATTAATAAGAACACTTAAAAACCGGAAGTGACGTTACAGCTCCGCGGCGTTGACTTCTGGATTTATTTACTGAGAGAGAGAGAGAGAGTTGAACACACAATTACAGTGACGGGGTCGTCGCCTGCGTATTCGGTTATGATAGTACAAATGCTATCATGAAACGCTTAATACGACCCGGACGAGAACACAGGTACGACGTACGGACAGACATAACATCGACAACCAAGTCAATGTCCACGGCCTTTGATAACCAGTTGTGGTACACTGGCGTGTCTACCCACCCCAGGATTGAACCCGGGGCCTCGTGGTCTGTAGACAGGTATGATAACCGCTACACCACAGTATTTATTTACTTACTTCCTTGGTGCTTATATAGTGCAGAATCCAAAGGTTATCTGCACTTTACAGAACAAAACTAAACTCCTTACACAAATAATCCAACTATAAAGTAAAAACATGAAAATAAAAGAGATGAACACAAAACAGTTACTATACATCCTGGAAGTGTTTTTTGAAGAGAAAAGTCTTTAGGTGTTTTTGAACACATCAATGGAGGAACTGTTTCTGATTTTAAAGACTAATGCATTCCACAGAGGTGAGCCTGCATGATGTAAAGCTTGGTTCTCTACTTTCTGTTTTGAAGGGAAATTAGCTAGTGTGAGTTTGTCAGTTGAGGATCTCAAATGTTGGTTGGGATGATAAATTGTAAATATGTCTTGAAAATAAGATGGTGTAAGCTTGTAAAAACATTTGAAGATATACCTCAGAAAGCGAAAATGCACTCTAAGATGACAAGGTAGCGAATGTAAATCAGCAAGTACTGGTGAAATGTGATCAACGTTTGTGCTACTTGCAACAATCCGTGCTGCTTTGTTTTGCATAAGCTGCAGACATTTAATTTGTGTTTAAGAGATTCCTGCAAAAAAAAGAACAGCAGTAATCAAGTCTTGAGGTAACAAGGATGGCTGGCTTGCAAGCCTGAGTGGATAAAAACTGGCGAGCTTTGCAAATGTTTCGAAGATGAAATGGCAGGTCCTGATTACACTTGATGCTCTATTGTGATATGTTAATCAAAGACGACGCCAAGATTCCTTACTTAAGATTTTGAAAGGAGTGTGTCGTGAATAACTATGGCCTGAGTGCCGAAAGTGCGATGTTGAGAAGGTGACATTAAGTTGAGAAGTTCAGTTTTTTCTTTGCTAAGTTGTAAATAATTTTAAGACATCTATTGTCTGATCTCAGAAATACATGATTGTAATCTGTTGACAGCAAGAGCGGTATCATCAGGATCAGCAGGATTGTAACAAACATACAATTGAAGATCATCAGCATATTTGTGATGGTTCACATTGTTCTTTTCAATTATTTGCTTGACGGGCTTTGTGTAAATGGAAAAAAACACCGGCCCCAGAACCGAACCTTGCGGTACACCTTTGTTGATAATTCTGGAACTAAGAATTTACCATTTTTACCGACAACTTGACTGCGGTTGTAAACATATGATTCAAACCATTTCAGTGCAGAACCTCTCAACCCAATTTGTTATGCAGCATGTGAATGAGATATTTATGGTTGATGGTGTCAAAGGCTGAACTTACATCCAAAAGGGCAAAAAGAACAGCTTTATTAATATCCAGGAAGCAGGCAATGTCATTATGAACCTTCAAAAGAGCAGTCTCAGTTAAATGTATGCAGACTGCAAGCATTCATCTAAGTTGTTCTCATGCAGATAAACATTAAGACGTTTCAAAAGCAATGCGCTCAATTGACGTCCCTAAGAAGGACAAATTAGAGACAGGTATGTAATTTTTTTTCATTGCTGGATCAAGAGCAGACTTCTTTCGAAGTGGTGTAAGTATTGCTACCTTGGAAGATGCCAAGACTTCACCTGATGAAAGTGATAGATTCACCAAATCTGTCAAAAAAGCTAGGTGCCGCCTCCAATGATTTCTTCAGCAGCATGTTGGTAATGTATCAGGTAGACATGACTTTGGTGGAGATGAAATAATGGGACGATACCTTTCCTTTAAGAATATAGCAGTGGAACGGCCGTACAATTTAGAAATATTTCGGCCGCTTATTCAAAGAAAAAAAAACAATTTCGTAGGTTTGCAAAGCTTGCGCTAGTTTTTCCCTCCATCTCACAGAAATATGAAATATACGACCAACTTTATGAGAACCTATAATCATCGACTTCTGCGCTTTTCCGACTTTCGCAATTAGCGTTTAAAAATATCAGGAATATTAGAGGTGGAAGTGGGTGGGTGGTGTGATGCGAGGGGTCGTCCTGAAAAGTTCTTGTCCACATGAATGAAAACACCAACGTCACGTTCTCGTCTTATTTCAGATTGTGATATGAGTCCTGTTATTACAGACAGCTCTCTTCCCAGCGCATCTCTGTCTGCATCAAGCGTTGTAAATTCTACCCACGCACCATCGCAAGCTCGATTGCAGCCATATAGCGCTCAGACACCAAACCATGGATGGACTCCTGCTATCCTAGACGAAGACCCGTGGCTACAGGTAAGCACCCATACCAGGGACGTTGCCAGAAATTGGAAAGAGGGGAGCGACCTCTGTAATTTTTTTTTAAATTAGCACCAGACCCAATGATGTTCTAATTTTTTGCTTACAGGACTAATCTCTACTGAGGGTTTGGGGGAGCTGAACTTTTTTTCCCGAAACAATTCGGAACTTCTTTGCCGAAATTGTTGTGGCTGACCTATATCTTTACCGGTTTTTTAAAAGGTTTGAAATTGGGGATTTTTATCCCAAAATATAACGAAATTTTTCCGACAATTGACTGTTTCTTCGAAAACTTGTTTTAGATAATAGGCAATAAGGTTTATGAGCCAATAAAAGCCATGATTAAACTGCACATTTATTCAACTGCTCTCACAGCTCCCCTGGCTACATTGTCGAAAAATGTCTTTTAGAGCTAGAAATCTAAATAATCTATTCTAAAGTTTAACGACTATTCCGATGAGAATGCTATTTTTTTTTCTTTCTATTTTTACATTTAAAAATAAATAAAATACGGACAAATGTTGTTGTCGTTAATATACCAGTTCGGTTCGTACCGCCGATCGGAGGACTCAATAAGTCCCCAGATCAGAAGACTCAAGCATGCGCACTGAGCTTACGGTGATATATGGAAGCCGCCAGTTGTATTGTAAAGCTTCAGTCACAGACGCTTGTCAGTCGTTTCCTTGAAGGTTTGTAACAAAGTTTGCTTTGTTCATGTTCAATTTCGCGAAAGTTAAACAACGTCGTTACTATTACGCAGTTATTGCTAAATAATTTTCACAAATCCACAAGTTATTTCTCATAATTTCAGAAAACCTTGTTAAAGCGCGACTGCCTAACGGTAACATAATAAGAATTCATCAGTTTCCCGCGCTCGAGATGTGTCTCTGATTCTTATACATACAAACTTCGAAAATGGATAGATGCACTGTGGGATACTTCTGTAAAGGATCCCCGATCGGGAGAACAAAACTGTTCACCCGTTCGGGGTACGAACCGGACTGCATACTGTACCTTTCAGGATAAATTGGCGCTATTTTAATTCTTTTGATATAACTCCTTATTCAACAGGTTAGCTTTGCATCCCTCCAGGTTGTTCTCGCGGTCATGACTCAAGGATGTTGGAACGATGTATGCACGCGAGATAGCTCTCATGATTGTTTTCTAAACGAACGGTGGATAACAGAGTTTACCTTGCAGTATTTTGATGTAAACGAAGAGAAATTTGTTGATTACGATAAAGTATTTTTGATTGAAGCCAAGGTTCGTTAATTTCGTCTGCACTTTTCATAGTGACAACAATCCGTTCTAAAATACTTGTATGCGCAGAAAATGATACAACACTAAAGCATGCATCGCAAGCAGATTCAGATTTTTTTTTTTTTAAAGCTCTAACCTTTATTACACACGTTTCTTCGCAAGTTGTGCTTGATACACGAACGGTAAAGTATTCTTGGCGCCACAGGGCTACCCTATCAAACATTTTACATATAGGGATATAGGGACACTGATTGTGTATATTGTAACATTTTGTTGGCACACATTTAATTTGATTTTCTTTAACCTGACAACTGGCGTCTAGCGACAAAATTAAATATAGAATATGACATATCAATTAAAACATAACACAAATCATAAAACGTCCAAACAAAATCAGTTTATAATTGACCATTTAAAGTTTATTTGAAATTTCAAGGATTCAAATATGCTCATATTTGTATGTAGATATTGGTAGAAAGGTTTTTCTAATTTAAGAATATCTCTAACGATGTTCTAGAAGTCTTTATTGAAAGAGTTTGATTAATTGTTCTGGATGAGCCATATTGCACGGAAACAAAAACAAGATTTTAATGTTAAACATAGCTGAAAAACTGTTCTTATTAGATATTATTTCAGATAAACAAAATGTATTTAAGCATTGTATCTCTAATTTTATATCATTGAATTATCAAGCTTATTTATATAAAAAAGTTCCTTCCTGCCGCTCAGACTGGCACATATATTGTACGGTTTTATTTCCCGTATTTCTATTTTTCTCTAGGTAACAGAAGATACATATTTTGCAATGCATCTGGCAAAGTTCAACCTTTTTAATAAACTCACAACGAATGCAATTAGGGTTTTCCCACGGAAATGGCAGAATGCCGCCTGTATGAAGATTGACTTTGTTGGCTGTAAGCATGAAAGTAAGTTGTTTCATTATCTGATTATGATTTTAGTAAGATGAGACTCGGTCTTAAAACCAGAGACCATCAAGCAGGTGTCCAGCGAGGAGTGCGGCGGGGTAACCCTTCAAGAGTGACTGCATACGTAATTATATTTAATTCCCGGGAAAATTAATTGATTCATTTGTTTTTGTTTGTTTATACTTTAGATTTTTTAAGTGCGATATTTGAAAATGTCGAGGGCTATGTGCGGTGCTGGTGAGTGTTGTGAAAAAAAAATTAGCTTGTTTTGGGGAAGAGGCGAGGATGGCAGGGGGGGGGGGGAGGAAATTATTTAAAATGTCAATAATGCTCTCCGTCAAGTCTTTACCACATTTCTGAATGGTTCAAAGCTAGTCTTTTATTCTCAATCCATCCAAAACTCAGCTTATTGTATTCAGTAATATTAATCACGTAAATGGTCAACTTTAGAAGTAACCTCTAGAAGTAAATATTGATAACAACATTATTCAGGCACTTCCATATACGAAATTCTTAGGAATCTCAATTAACAGCAATTTAGATTGAAAAGATCATATTTCTATGATTTGTAAAATAGTAGCTTATAATATAGGTGTACTAAATAGACATTTCATTCCACCCCACATGTTTCTTTTACTTTACAAATCTCTTGTCCTCCTCATCTTTCTTATGGTATTCTCCTCTGGGGTAATACAAGTAAATTCACTTTACAACGATTGTTTATTCTCCAAAAAACGAGCGACTAGGATTACCTGAAATGTATTACTTAGATACCCATCATTGCCCTGGTTCAAAAACTTAAACCTGTTAACTTTTTCAAATCTGTACAATTCCAAATTAGGCCAATTCAAGTATAACTTTTCAGAAAAACAAGAATACAAATGAAACTTACATCTCCAATTCTGATTGATCTTGTCCAGACCAAAGATTAAGCAGACGGTTGTCAGAAATGAAATCACAATAGCAACTGTTGAAAAGGGGAGGCAGCAAATGGGCTGCACTTTAATGTTTACTAATAGTTCGATTTAATTCAGTTTAATTTAATTTAAGGTAGCATATACCCTTAAATAGCGCCCTCACTGCGCCCTGACACACCCAAAAAAAATAGTTGATTTTTTGAAACTTTTATCTTTCCTCTTTCATATGATACCAATTTAATCAAATTTACAGCTTTCTAAGTAAACCTACTTAGCATATTAAATAAATAAACCTACATTGTTTTCCTACCGTTGCCATGGCAACGGGTATCAGAAACCCAAGAAAAATGAGCAAAAACTCAACTCTAAACTTCTTTAAGTTATTCCTATCATTAATTTAATAAAAATTTACAGGTTGTGGGTGGAATCAAGATATATATTGTTTAATTTCAAAATTGATTAAATCAATTAAATAAGACATTTTAACAACATGTGCACACTATTTAACGACATGGGCATGTCACTTTACAAGCACAACTTGCACTTGTAAAGTTTCAAAAGTTCATGATTTTTGCACTAAGCCCAACCAAAAACAATGAGGACTATCTTTGAGTCATGATTACCTAAGTGCCAAATTTGACATGCCACTGATGTATGTTCACGAGATACCGTGTGTACAAGCTGTTTTCAGTAAAACCACATTATGCCACGCCTACAATTCATATCAATGATTTTAAACATTTTTATAAGGTGGGCATCTACAATAGCTCTAACACCTTATTTATGCCAAAGAAGATGCAACACTGATATATGGTTACCAAAATATAAACATTTGAAGATTTTTAAATGTTGCCCCTCATACTCATTAATATACACCATATCGATACCTAAAACAATAGGAACCATCTTAGCATGGATTGTGATGCATCTATGTGCCAAGCACAGTGCAATAGATATATATATATATATATATATATATATATATATATATATATATATATATATATATATATATATATATATATATATATATATATATATATATATATATATGTATGTGTGTGTGTGTGTATATATATATATATATATGTATATATATATATATATATATATATATTTATATATATATATATATATATATATATATATATATATATATATATATATATATATATATATATATATATATATATATATATATTAATTTATTTATATATAAATATATATATATATATATATATATATATATATATATATATATATATATATATATATATGTATATATATACATATATATATATATATATATATATATATATATATATATATATATATATATATATATATATATATATATATATATATATATATATATATATATATATATATATATATATATATATATATATATATATATATATATATATATATATATATATATATATATATATATATATATATATATATATATATATATATATATATATATATATATATATATATATATATATATATATATATATATATATATATATATATATATATATATATATATATATATATATATATATATATATATATATATATATATATATATATATATATATATATATATATATATATATATATATATATATATATATATATATATATATATATATATATATATATATATATATATATATATATATATATATATATATATATATATATATATATATATATATATATATATATATATATATATATATATATATATATATATATATATATATATATATATATATATATATATATATATATATATATATATATATATATATATATATATATATATATATATATATATATATATATATATATATATTGTTTATATCATATTTACAGGGTGCCGTAACAGACTTGGAATGGAATCGGGTGATATTCACGATTTTCAAATCGAACGCAAGTCTTCTATTTCTACTTGCATATCTGCATCTTATTATAGATTATTTTCGCATGGGAGAATACTGTTTGGCGGTAACTACGACTTCCTAAGTACCGAAAAATATGTCCAAGTGTCTTTCGACGTCTTTTTCACTATAAGTGGAATAATAATACAAGGCACTCAAAATAGATTTGCTTCCAAAGTGATGCTGAGGTATATATCCACCTTGACTAACAACTGGATACCTTATGCTGACAGAGGTGGAAACCAAGTGGTGAGTTAATCAGTAGTCTGAAAAGTTCCATTATCATTCCGCAGGAAACATTCATTTTAAGGATCCATACCCTACGTAGGCTGCCCTTTACTTGAAGGCAGAGCCGTAAATACCGGGCATAGCCTAATCTTCCTCCCAAATTTCTTGTTGGAGTTTGTAAAATATAGTATAAAGTGCTTGTAAAAACCAAAAAGTTCTCAACGTTTTCAAATTGTATTGTATTAGAGTAGATCAAGGTGACCATCTTCACTGCAGTTTCCATACGTCATGGATGAGAATTATGAATAAATCAAGAAACCTTACAACAGTTTTTATTTAATATCGTATATAAATACTGAGTAATAGTGCTATTTTAGGACAACTACTATAGATTGACATCTATAAAATCCATTGATAATCATTTACTACTAAATTGAATTATTGTGTAGATACAAATTGATCACGTTTCAGACCTAATGAGAGATTTTCCGCAACATTATAATAATTCGATAGCTAATTTATATCTATATTTTTACGAAATCGACACAAAACTGTCATTGGTACTCTATAATTGTCTATAATTATCTACAGCCATTTTAAGCTCGTCTATGTGTTATACGTATTTCATTATGGAATTGTATTATGAATAACTTTCTGTACAGGTGGTTTTCACATGAAAGATTCGCGCCCTTACTTCAGCGATGTTCTAATTTCCCACATGTTGGAAAATCGAACATCTCAAGGCCACCGAAAATACACGCATCACTCCCCACACTCCATACATACTGTGTACAATTATACATACACTGTACATACGTACGTACGTATGGAAATTATTTCGGGAATGGTTGACAGAGCGTGTGCACTATTTAGGATACATTGCGTGACGGCGCTGCAAGTAGCAATGTCGTAGATGTCGGGGTTCAATATTAGCATGATTATATTGAAACAAAATCAATCTTCTTAAGTCGCATTATATAATACTCGACACACAGTAATGACTTTTAAAAACTTACTAACCAGTTATTCATTTAAAGAGATCTGATCATATAAGGTAACTAATATTTATAAACCTGCTGAAGACATCTGACTAGGTACGAAGGTTAATTTTCATAAACCGGATATTCATTTCAAAATACCTGATTGGATAACAATACTAATTTTTCTGTATTAATTGTATTACAGTCAAAATCGTCATATATGTTAATTTTCTGCTTCCATTTTCATGCGATGTCATTTCTTCACAAATTCACATTTTCTGGGCAATAAAGTAGAAAATAAAGCTCATATCTTTACCCATTGTTGGGTAATAACCTATCTCGTCCAATCAATTGGAAGAATAATAGGCAAGGCGAGTCTGTTTCTTTCTTCAATTACAAGTGATATTTGATTCGTGTACAGTTCGAATTTAACTTCAAAATAGCTTTTACCAAAACTGTAAATAGAACTGTCGAACGGCACACGCAATTATAAGCAGAGAAGTGATTACTTTCAAATCAAGATTAAAGTTGATTAAAGTTTGTAGTATTGAAAGATAATTCTTATGTCATCGATTTTATTTCAAATCAGTACGGACTCGAGATTAAGTAAAAACAAAAAAAGTAACTGTTTGTGACATAGATGGTTGCAACCTGAAAATTCGAATGATGGTAGATACATTGTGAAATGTTTCTAGTTCATCAAACTTAAAATAATTTTCATGAGAAGTTGCACTACAGCTATCATAATACAAACCAAGTCAACTTCTTGGCAAGCTGCCAGTCTATACTCCTGAAAAGCTGTTTTGGTTTTGCTTCCAACAAATTGTCACTTTCTTCATACAGGTTTTCCAAGCAAATGATGATGGGTTTACGCCACGAACAATTTTGATCGATTTTCCAATTTTAACAAAGAAGATTAGACTGTATTTCGACCATGAAGAAATGTGGGCATGCGTCCGCTTTGAATTATTGGGTTGTCGCCATGAAGGTATATTTTTACACAACATACAACTGCTGTAGCAAATTTTAGAAAAGAACTGTTGGCGAAAAATCCTAATTGTTAATCAAATTAACATAAGTTTTATCATTAGGCTTCTAGTGTATATCAATTAACATTCATCAACATTCAAATCTTGATTGAAGATCTTTGTTTATATGGTAAAGAGATTGTTCTAACTTGTATAAGCAGTTATTCAGGCCTCACATGGGGCATTGAAGTCTCTTTTATGACAAGATTATTTCATTTTGGAGAAGGTTTAACGAAGAGCCACTGGACCCACTATTTCCAAAGTATGGAATTTCTCTTTCTGTCTTATGAATCTAGGTTGCAATTTTGTGGTTTTACTACGATTTTGGTAAGACGAGTACATGAATATCATTCCGATCTTTAAATTCCTCATGTGACACTTAATCACAGTTTGTAGTTGACCAAAGCAGACTCTGATTATGTTTTCGATTATAAATGAAAGGCTAAGGTTGCCTATCCCTATAAATTGATCTCTACTGTAAGCCATCTTCGCAAAAACCTAACTCCTAGCTGTAAAAGACATTCTTAAATTCAAAATAAGCAGAATTTTACAATGTAAATTATACAAAGATATATTGAATGCTTTCCGTGTACTTCCTCACAAATTAAAGATGCACCACTTTGAATACTGTTCAGTAACTAGAAACTATTAGTAGATATTTTGAAGATTGCAATCAAATTTCTTTTTACAAAGTAGGAATATCTAAACGAAGAGAAAATTAACAGATTCACTGGTTCTTAAAGAGACTATGCTAGCAATATCACACTTTGAGAAAAATTATTCCACAATTTCCATATAGAATCAATAATAGATTGAAGCAAAATTTCAAAGCTTTGTGTAAACTTGAAAATGTAAGATTCCTAGGAAAATCTCATGAGGCCGACCATTTATTCAAAATTCTTTTATAGACGCAGGCAACATATGTGGTCCAGAAGGCATCGAGCTCCATGGTTATTGTATAACCACGGTAGCTAAAGGAGATGCTAGCACTTGCAATACTATTTTCCATCCGTACAGTCATACAGCAATACTTAAGTCGCTTCCTTTGCGTGAGAGTATCTCTTCATCAAGAGATCGACTTCAAATAGATGGGTTCCACTTCTACCGTATCGGTATGAAGACTCATGGAGATTCTTTTGTATGGATTGATGGTACACCAGTACAAGCGCCGAACATACCATCAAAAAATTCGGAATTAGATACAATCACGGAAGAAGAACAATGTGTTTATACCAGCCTTGACACATTTGGAAGTTTTCAATTATTTGGGTGTAACACGACAACCATTGTACCCGCAAGTCTTTGTCAATTTGGTACCGTATTCCATCACAACAATATCATTTATTAATTAGTTTGAAGAATTATTTGAGTGGTCATACATGTCGATTTTGAATAAAAGGTGATAACGCGAGAAACATAAGAGTAAAGCACAATTATGTTGTGAAATTGGGTGAAAATGGTTATATGTTTATAGTGGGCCTACATATTAGAATAATGTTGTATGAAGGTTGGGTGCTCTCAGATGCGATGAACATCCAACCAATGGGCCAACTTTAATGTCCCACTGCAGGCTGCTCAACGTTGGACTAACATTGGTCCAATGTAGCATACCACGGTTTAGCATCCTATCATTTTACCAACGTATGAAAACCTGTGACCAACGTTGAGCCAACGGTGTGTGCTATCTTGGACCTTTAAATATTCCTTTATATTTTCACTAAATGAGTCCTTTAAAAAAAATTCAAAAGAGCTTTTAAAATTTACAAAGAAGCTTTTCTTTATAGACCTTTACAAAAGATATTAGCCGAACATGATTTATTCAGTACCTCAATCAATCACCTGCCAGGAAAATTGTTATTTTTTACCAAATCAATCAGTTGCAGTTGTTTTTTTGTTTTGTTATCTTTAAAAAAAAATGAAAAACAGCAATTCGCGAACGTCTTATACAGTTACATTAATGCACGAGTGATACGAGTTTTTTCAAAGCATTTTTTTATACGCTTGGTCCCATACCGTGCGTTAATTGTGTGACAGCAAATATCCCCCAGTATTTGATTGTCGAATAAGATTATCCCACTATGCAATTGGTCCATTATGAACAACTGAATTTCGGCCATGTGACTTTATTTGAATTAATTTACCGGAAATTGCCGACTCCGAAATGAAAATAATAGGCAATAAGGTTTATGAGCCAATAAAAGCCATGATTAAACTGCACATTTATTCAACTGCTCTCACAGCTCCCCTGGCTACATTGTCGAAAAATGTCTTTTAGAGCTAGAAATCTAAATAATCTATTCTAAAGTTTAACGACTATTCCGATGAGAATGCTATTTTTTTTTCTTTCTATTTTTACATTTAAAAATAAATAAAATACGGACAAATGTTGTTGTCGTTAATATACCAGTTCGGTTCGTACCGCCGATCGGAGGACTCAATAAGTCCCAGATCAGAAGACTCAAGCATGCGCACTGAGCTTACGGTGATATATGGAAGCCGCCAGTTGTATTGTAAAGCTTCAGTCACAGACGCTTGTCAGTCGTTTCCTTGAAGGTTTGTAACAAAGTTTGCTTTGTTCATGTTCAATTTCGCGAAAGTTAAACAACGTCGTTACTATTACGCAGTTATTGCTAAATAATTTTCACAAATCCACAAGTTATTTCTCATAATTTCAGAAAACCTTGTTAAAGCGCGACTGCCTAACGGTAACATAATAAGAATTCATCAGTTTCCCGCGCTCGAGATGTGTCTCTGATTCTTATACATACAAACTTCGAAAATGGATAGATGCACTGTGGGATACTTCTGTAAAGGATCCCCGATCGGGAGAACAAACTGTTCACCCGTTCGGGGTACGAACCGGACTGCATACTGTACCTTTCAGGATAAATTGGCGCTATTTTAATTCTTTTGATATAACTCCTTATTCAACAGGTTAGCTTTGCATCCCTCCAGGTTGTTCTCGCGGTCATGACTCAAGGATGTTGGAACGATGTATGCACGCGAGATAGCTCTCATGATTGTTTTCTAAACGAACGGTGGATAACAGAGTTTACCTTGCAGTATTTTGATGTAAACGAAGAGAAATTTGTTGATTACGATAAAGTATTTTTGATTGAAGCCAAGGTTCGTTAATTTCGTCTGCACTTTTCATAGTGACAACAATCCGTTCTAAAATACTTGTATGCGCAGAAAATGATACAACACTAAAGCATGCATCGCAAGCAGATTCAGATTTTTTTTTTTTAAAGCTCTAACCTTTATTACACACGTTTCTTCGCAAGTTGTGCTTGATACACGAACGGTAAAGTATTCTTGGCGCCACAGGGCTACCCTATCAAACATTTTACATATAGGGATATAGGGACACTGATTGTGTATATTGTAACATTTTGTTGGCACACATTTAATTTGATTTTCTTTAACCTGACAACTGGCGTCTAGCGACAAAATTAAATATAGAATATGACATATCAATTAAAACATAACACAAATCATAAAACGTCCAAACAAAATCAGTTTATAATTGACCATTTAAAGTTTATTTGAAATTTCAAGGATTCAAATATGCTCATATTTGTATGTAGATATTGGTAGAAAGGTTTTTCTAATTTAAGAATATCTCTAACGATGTTCTAGAAGTC
>JAIGNY010001844.1:277500-325000 GCA_020152595.1 Chiridota heheva
GATTCGTGTACAGTTCGAATTTAACTTCAAAATAGCTTTTACCAAAACTGTAAATGGAACTGTCGAACGGCGCACGCAATTATAAGCAGAGAAGTGATTACTTTCGAATCAAGATTAAAGTTGATTAAAGTTTGTAGTATTGAAAGATAATTCTTATGTCAGCGATTTCATTTCAAATCAGTACGGACTCGAGATTAAGTAAAAACTAAAAAAGTAACTGTTTGTGACATAGATGGTTGCAACCTGAAAATTCGAATGATGGTAGATACATTGTGAAATGTTTCTAGTTCATCAAACTTAAAATAATCTTCTATGAGAAGTTGCACTACAGCTATCATAATACAAACCAGTCAACTTCTTGGCAAGCTGCCAGTCTATACTCCTGAAAAGCTGTTTTGGTTTTGCTTGCAACAAATTGTCACTTTCTTCATACAGGTTTTCCAGGCAAATGATGATGGGTTTACGCCACGAACAATTTTGATCGATTTTCCAATTTTAACAAAGAAGATTAGACTGTATTTCGACCATGAAGAAATGTGGGCATGCGTCCGCTTTGAATTATTGGGTTGTCGCCATGAAGGTATTTTTTTACACAACATACAACTGCTGTAGCAAATTTTAGAAAAGAACTGTTGGCGAAAAATCCTAATTGTTAATCAAATTAACATAAGTTTTATCATTAGGCTTCTAGTGTATATCAATTAACATTCATCAATATTTAAATCTTGATTAAAGATCTTTGTTTATATGGTAAAGAGATTGTTCTTAACTTGTATAATCAGTTATTCAGGCCTCACATGGGGCATTGAAGTCTCTTTTGTGACAAGATTATTTCATTTTGGAGAAGCTTTAACGAAGAGCCACTAGACCCACTATTCCCAAAGTATGGAATTTTTCTTTCTGTCTTATGAATCTAGGTTGCGATTTCGTGGTTTTACTACGATTGTGATAAGACGAGTACATGAATATCATTCCGATCTTCAAATTCCTCATGTGACACTTGGTCACAGTTTGTAGTTGACCAAAGCGGACTCTGATTATGTTTTCGATTTTAAATGAAAGGCTAAGGTTGCTTATCGCTATAAATTGATCTCTACTGTGAGCCATCTTCGCAAAAACCTAAGTCCTAGCTGTAAAAGACATTCTTAAATTCAAAATAAGCAGAATTTTACAATGTAAATTATATAAAGATATATTGAATGCCTCCCGTGTACTTCCTCACAAATTAAAAATGCACCACTTTGAATACTGTTCAGTAACTAGAAACTATTAGTAGATATTTTGAAGACTGCAATCAAATTTCTTTTTACACAGTAGGAATAACTAAACGAAGAGAAAATTAACAGGATCACTTGTTTTTTGAGAGACTATGCTAGCAATATCACACTTCGAGAAAAATTATTCCACAATTTCCATATAGAATCAATTATAGATTGAAGCAAAATTTCAAAGCTTTGTATAAACTTGAAAATGTAAGATTCCTAAGAAAATCTCATGAGGCCCACCATTTATTCAAAATTCTTTTATAGACGCAGGCAACATATGTGGTCCAGAAGGAATCGAGCTCCATGGTTATTGTATAACCACGGTAGCTAAAGGAGATGCTAGCACTTGCAATACTATTTTCCATCCGTATAGTCATACAGCAATACTTAAGTCGCTTCCTTTGCGTGAGAGTATCTCTTCATCAAGAGATCGACTTCAAATAGATGGGTTCCACTTCTACCGTATCGGTATGAAGACTCATGGAGATTCTTTTGTATGGATTGATGGTACACCAGTACAAGCGCCGAACATACCATCAAAAAATTCGGAATTAGATACAATCACGGAAGAAGAACAATGTGTTTATACCAGCCTTGACACATTTGGAAGTTTTCAATTATTTGGGTGTAACACGACAACAATTGTACCCGCAAGTCTTTGTCAATTTGGTACCGTATTCCATCACAACAATATCATTTATTCATTATTTTGAAGAATTATTTGAGTGGTCACACATGTCGATCTTGAATAAAAAGTTATAACGCGAGAAATATAAGAGTAAAGCACAATTATGTTGTGAAATTGAGTGAAAATGGTTATATGTTTATAGTGGGCCTACATTAGAATAATGTTGTATGAAGGTTGGGTGCTCTCAGATGCGATGAACATCCAACCAATGGGCCAACTTTAATGTCCCACTGCAGGCTGCTCAACGTTGGACTAACATTGGTCCAATGTAGCATACCACGGTTTAGCATCCTATCATTTTACCAACGTATGAAAACCTTTGACCAACGTTGAGCCAACGGTGTGTGCTATCTTGGACCTTTGATTATTTATTTATATTTTCACTAAATGAGTCTTTTGAAAAAAATTCAAAAGAGCTTTCAAAATTTCCAAAAGAGCTTTTGTTTAAAGACTTTTTCAAAAGATGTTAGCCGAACATGATTTATTCAGTACTTCGACCAATCACCTGCCAGGAAAATTGTTATTTTTTACCAAATCAATCAGTTACAGTTGTTTTTTTTGTTTTGTTATTCTAAAGAAATGAAAAACAGCAATTCGCGAGCGTCTTATACAGTTACATTAATGCACGAGTGATACGTGTTTTTTCAAAGCATTTTTTTATACGCTTGGTCCCATACCGTGCGTGAATTGTGTGACAGCAAATATCCCCCAGTATTTGATTGTCGAATAAGATTATCCCACTATGCAATTGGTCCATTATGAACAACTGAATTTCGGCCATGTGACTTTATTTGAATTAATTTACCGGAAATTGCCGACTCCGAAATGAAATATGTATACTCTCCTGGCGCATTCATTAGTTGTAAGTCACAACATGTAAGAAAATAAATATTTTAGTTCAGAAAACCTACTGAGGAATGTAAGGATGTAATGTCACTACTATTCCGAGGTCAGTTATTTCTAAACATTGTTTTGTTCAATAGTTATCTTCTTATATTTGACCTGTCCTTTAATGCGGAACAACTTCATAAAGATCCAAACCTAATGAAATTTTGCATTGTGTTCACAGATATCAATGAATGTCTCACTGACCAGCATGATTGTACGCATGAATGCATAAATCTCATTGGTTGGTTTATCTGTTCCTGCCCACCACATATGTATTTGGATTCCGAAAACAGGAGAGCCTGCAAACGTAATGTTCTTCTTATACATGCATTGTTTTTCTTGTCTGCAAATTGGTCTTAAATTAAGGATTAGCTCTCTGAATCATGTTCATCTTATATGAAAGAGGACTTTAAAATAAAGAAAATGATGAAGAAACTTCTTGAATATCCGATTCCGTTAGAGATATGCAAGTTTAAAGTCCTTGTTTCATTTATGTAGAAGTGACTGCTGTGGAGTATTTATTGCAGCTGGTTAATGTTAGCGGTCTCAAATTCAGTTATTCAACAATTTTGAATACATTTTATAAAAAACTATATAGCTATTATATTTATTAATTTCTTTTTTCAAACTTTCTTTAGGTGGAAATTTATAGTGTTTTTACTAGATTGTAAGAGTAGTTTTTAATCCAAAAATTCTCAAGGAGAAAACACAATGTAATACAAAAGACTAGAAGAATGTTAGGATGTGATGTTACATTTAGTCTGATTTTATAAATATATAATAGAATTATACAGCCCTACACACTTGAATTTATCCTAAACGGCCAAAAATGTAGTTCGAAGTACGATTTTTTACCCAGCATTTTGTTTCTTCCTTCGAGGCTTCTTTAGCTTACCTTGTTTGACTTAATTGACTGAAGTAATCTTTTGATGATACATTTGGTATTGATTTAATAACCTTGCGTTTCCTGTGCTTGCAACTGAAATTGTTTGGAATATTTATGGTGATTTTGTTCCAAATCTTTTTTTCTGAAAATGGCAAAAAATCATAATTCTAGAGAAAGCCTAATGTAGAGTTTAATCCCTAGTAGGTCTCTTGCGAGTGCTGCACAACTGTGTAATACAACAACGGTGGGAGTTTCTATGTAGATACTCTAATGGAGTTTAGTTGATATAAATCTTGGTAAACCTAAACTTGGTTTGCTATTTTTTCTTTTGTTTAGCTATATGCAATTTACTGAGCGCAAGTGATCCTGCTTATAACTACCCATGCACCGATGAATTACGTAAAAACTTAAAGAAAAAGTTTATGAATGACGGCAAATCGAATAACTTATCTCTAGCTATCCTACAAAACGTTGGTTACATTGAATGGATAGGATTGCCTCCGTGGTATGAAAGCCAATCAACTTTCAGTTTCAATATCATCGTAACAGAAGGACTGTCTGTTCGGTAAGATTGATAAATTTATATTCAAATAAACAATATTTGTATTTTATATTTAAAACCATCCTCCTTGCCCTTAAATACACAGAGTGTGGCTTCCGCAACAGCTTTGTCATCTTCGCCGACCCAAAATCCGTCCGAGGTATAAAAAAAATGCAAAATTATTCATCCTACAAATCTGTAATAAACTTGATCTCCTTTAGAGTAAAATCAAATGCCATCTTCTGTTGAATCACTATACTAGTCAAATTATACTCCATGGAAACAGCAGGGCCGACAAAATACTCGTTACTATTTCCGCAGTTGGTTGCAAAATCAATGGAACTCCAATTGACCCACAAAAAGATCCACCCGCCAACCCCTTCATTGGTAAAGTTTCCCCCTGATCTAAATCGAAAATATGAAGTAATCTTCACTTGCCTTAGATTGGACCATACTCATCTTACCCACGTCCACCTTATAAACGATTCACATTCACCAAACTGTTATCGTTGTCATCTCTGGGGAGTAATCTTTAACTTACCAACGATCCCTTGGCAGACAGCTTTAAGAAAACCGCCTACACGCAAATATCACAATTTCTTCACGGCATACAATAAAGCAATAATCATCCCTTGTTTGCACAGTCGTAAGAAACACATTACCCAATTCAAACTACGTGATCTGATGATACACATATTTTTTTCTTGCGATATATCTACTATTGGCACATGAGACTATTTCATTTTAGTTGCCGTTAAACCCAAGCAAACAAGCCAACACCGGATCCATTACGGCCTTTGTCTATACCCGCTTTCTGTTTCTTGATCGGGACAACAGTCCACTGCACGTTAGCTCATTTATACAGGTACTTATTTACAGCTGAGCTACACTAGAGCAAGTAGAATAAAATGCCCTGGACATAAAGCAGATATCGTGCCGTGACTCAAACTTTATAAGCATCGAGTTTGAGCCACTCTGCTGCATTTAATATTTTGCATACAATAATGATATTAATAACATTATCCTATACTATACAATAATAATCGATTTGTACGAAAAGGATAATATCATGCTAAGGAAATGTGAATGAATTTTAACATCAATTCTATAGTGTATTAAATGATAGATTATATTCATATTATTATCATTTTCAAAACAGCTTCGTTGTTGTGTATACTAACTTCCGCATTTTTGATGGAGAGTGCGTTGATAGTATATCACTCCAAGAGTCACCATTTCAGAACGGAGAAGTTTACTGTGGTAATATAAAGAACTTGGTCGTACAAATGGAAACCCATAATGTATATATTACATTAGAAATTGGAGAACTGACAGTAAACATGCCTAGTTCATTGATTTTTGAGACCTTGTTCTTTGGAAGAAGTGAGTAATTTATTTGGCACATCGCTTATACTTTTGATTTTTTGAAGATATAGTTTAGTCCAAAATCGGACTGAAATGCTTTAGAGGGTCCTGATCTTTGGTGCTATCAAATAGCAGGAAAGTGTCCGTGGATAATTGAGAAGAGGAAGGCTCGGGCCTTTGGAGGCTTGGAGCAAGGGCCCTTATGCCATTGGCACAATAGCACAATGGACAGTCCAACGCTGTGTTAGAATAGAACAACTACATAATCATTTATGACTACTTGGAAATACATTTTCTTATCTCTTCTGAAGTTTGAATTATGTTTATGTTAATTGATCATTCCCAAGCAAGGAAATGTCACAATATATAATCCAATGCTGTGTTAGACTATAACATTGACATAACCTTCACGAATACTTGGAAATATATGTTCTTATCTCCGAGATATTTGAATTATGTTTATATTAATGTATCGCCCCTAAATTCACACAACTGTTTTTTTCTTCTGAAGATTGCAGCGTGGATGTTTGTGATTCTTTCTGCACACCGATTAGTGCCACAAATACAAGTGGGGTAGTTGCTACCTATCAGTATCCATCTTTGCTGCCTCCTTACTATGACTGCACTTGGACCATTAAATTACCACCTGGACTCTTCATTAACCTTACAGTTATTGAGATGAGCACATCATGTGATACGAGGTCTCCAATAAAATTTTCTTACGAATCTACGAATTCATTTTCGTCGATGAATACGGCACAACTATATTGTACCACGGACGAAACTCCTTTGGTGTTGTCTTCGAGTAATATTTTGATTGTTCAATACACAACAGGATTAGCAAAAGACTCGTTTGGGTTTCGCTTACAGTATGAGGCGATTGGTAAGATTTGGTTTATGTTTCAATTTTCGAGTAAATATGTTTTTCACCGATTTTCGGTTTTGTATTTCAACTGTCTGTATATTTGGTTTTTGTTTGTTATAACTCTCCTGCAATTAGTATCTCTGTAGAAATGACCTCATAATGGGCTGTAAAAGCCAAATTGGCAATGCAGCTTTCTGAATCTTTATTAAAAGAGTACCAATTTTGTAGAATTTCTCGAAAGTGCATCGACTGATGGAACATTTTAAAATGGACAGGGTGAAATGATGATTCGCATACCCATTTTAATTTCAGGTGTCAAATTTACAATTCCAAAGTTCTCAACGTAATTCTCATAAAATTATTTAAAATTTTAAACAAATTGTAATAAATGCATTGTGGGATACTTCCGTTATTGTTTCACCTGACCGAGAACCTATAAATGTTGGCCAGATATGATTACGAATCAGAATACCGGCGGACTTAAAACGAGTCCATCGTAAGTAACAACGATTCATAGCGCCGTGTATTATTCACTGATGAAAAGAGTAAAGACACAAAACGTCAGGTCTTCTATTCAGTTACTGATGTTCATTCAATATGTACGAAACTTCAAATTGCACTACTTTTATATTTCGTATTCTATTTTACTAACAGATTCTCCAGGTTGTCACGTTGTTCCAGCTAATACAGAAGGGACACCATTGTGTGCAATTTTCCATCAGCGTACTTCGCATCTCTAAATTTTCCTTCGAATACGAAAGGTCCCATAAACAATCATTGGGTTATTCAAACTACACCTGGAACATATATCACAGTCGAAATAAAATGGTTTGAGATTGCCCATGTTTCAAAAGCTATATGTTTGAATAACTACCTGCAAATGAGTGATGACTTTCGAATAGACGTAAAGTTGTGCAACAGTATTTCCGAAAATGACGTATACAGTGGTCACACTAACAGCTTTACTATAACACTTCATCTGGATGTAGAGATCAATGCAAAGTTTTTGGCAAGATATACAGAAAGATTCTTTGAACCCTCTACACCACTGGAACTTGAAATTGATCAAGGTACATTTTTATTCACAGGGAGGGATTTGGCCGAAATCCCTTACAATGAAATTCACTGACCCTTACTTTTAGTAGCGATACTATGGTATATGATCTCAAAACACCCAACGATAATAACGGTTTAAGGCTTCCAGATGTAACTGTGGGTTTTTCAAGAAAACTGAGATTCTTATTTTCCCTTCCTTCGACCCCAATTAAGCTTTTATCGTATATTTCCAAACTTCATGACATGATTTTTTTCCATTTTTAGACTATTCATGTCCAGAAGAGTGGGAAAATTTTAAAGGAAATTGTTATCTGTTTGGATTAAATCAGAAAAATCTCCGCTGGGTAGATGCCTCAGCAAATTGTCGAAATTATGGAGCCCATCTTGTTACTCCAAAGAATGAAATAGAAATGAATTTCATTCATCATATTCTTGTTCGGAATTATGCGCTGGCTGTTGGAACATACATAGGTAATACAAGGGTCTTACAATATCATATTTGAAGCATATTAGTATCATATTTGAGGCATTTTGAAACATTTAAGAGTCAATTTCAAGTTGTATTTTCATCGTCAATTGTTTTGTTGATTATCAGTTGTAATAATGTGTTATAAACTTCATCACACTATATTTACTTTCGTTATAAATGCTACTCATTGATTTAAATATCACAGACAATTTCATACATTGTTTATCCAACAGGATTACAATATCATGAAAATACGTATATCTGGGGAGATGGAACTCCGCTAAGTTATGCCAGATGGGATGTGCTAAGGTAGGAGTTTATTGTTTAAATAACTTTTAGATAATGAAGATGTTCAGTGACTGATGTTCTGAACAGAAATTTAAAGAATCGCATTAAACATTTTGACCTGTTACATTCATACATCACAACATTTGCATATAGTCATATAGTACAGTATAATAAGCCAATTTGATAAGCCATAATTCCTAAACACCTATATATGCTTTTATATGGCTATAATTCAGTTCCAATTTTTTGTTGAATTTTGATAATTTTATGTTGAATAAACATTTATGTTTGTACATATTCAGGTTTTCAAGTTTATTTAAAATCCAGTATAAAATATATATATATAAAAATATATCTATAAATAGGACAAAAGGTAGGAATATATGAATGATACATACAAATGATGTATATGTGACTGTGTATATATGTCTATATGTACATATGACTTTAGAACAATTTTTCCATTGCAACAGAAGACAACCTGATGGAGGAAGACTGGAAAAATGTACGATTATTTCAAAAGGCAGTGCTAAGGATACCGATAATTGGGAAGATGTTCCATGTGCCTCCTATTCAGGAGATTATTTCATATGTCAGAAACCCGCGGCATACCTTGGTAAGCTTTAAAAGTATATCAATACAATGCAATAACTTGTTTGAGCAGGTTTCATCTCATATCTAACATAAATTGCATGGCAATGGATCGACAATAATCTAAATATGTTTGCCGTATTAATTTCTAATTTCGTTATCAAAAAGGCAAGTACATTTTCAAATATGAATAAAAATCAGATATCTTTGTAAACCTCACAGGTATATCAGGAATATCTTTTGGCTATTCAAAATCCAGTTCATGTAAGTATTCATTTTAATGTGCAACGGAAACAAAATTCTTTATGGAAGAATATAATTTTGTTCTAGTCTTATATCTAAAAAATATGATTCTAGGCTTTTTTTGTTGTGGTTATCAAATTAATACTACATGTCAACAGTGTCGAAAATCAGTAGGTCTTAACGATGCGAGATATTTTTTATCGATCAGAATTTGTTGGGAGGATTTTTCAGATATTGAAATATCAATTACATTTGTTTGTTTTGGTCAGCATATCGTTTCTCCTCTGTTTTCCTTTTGGCTAGGTTCAGAAACCTTGCATCCAATAGTTCCAACCTTAATTGCAAACGGTTAGTGATTTACTTACTGAATATCAGTACGAAATTTGCATACCATGAAAATTCACGTTTAAAATGTTTATTGAGCCAATAGAAATTTGATAATTATAAATTAATTTGAAGTAATAATTGGAAGAATACTGAATCATTGAGATGTATTTGAACTTATAGTGGCAATTTACTCACATCGACTTAAAGCTTCAAGGGGTAACTAAGTTAGTTATATTTATTGATCCAATTGCAGAGATTTTGAAGATATTATTTGTGTTTTTGAATGAAATATTTTGCGAAATATTGTTTTTGCTTTACATGTTAGCATAAATAAAACAAGACCAATGTAATTGTCACTATCCTAAAACAAATTGCGAAGCACTATTCAATTAGTAAAGAATAAAATAATCGTTCAATAAAATACATATTCCTTCTCGTTAATTAACTTAGATTCCTGAAATGTCAAAGATTGAATGCGTTGGTGTCTTCCGTTGGGTTTTAAGTTTTAAAAACCAATTTTACTTGTTTTAGCCTCCAAAAACTGGCAAATGAAGCAGTATTTGATCTTTAATCATATTAAACGCGACACTATTGTCAGTTTTCGAAAACTGCTATAAATAATTTGATCGAAATTGAATGGATTCCTTCTCGTTATTACATTACCTTTGTGAGTGAGATTTTATACTCACTGATACCTACATGTGTTTTCTTAATAGTAACTGATGAAACGTGCGGACCTCATCAGTTCCATTGCCAATCTGGAGAGTGTATTTTGGATGTTCTTATCTGTGACAGTGAACCTCACTGCTTGGACGGGAGTGACGAGGAATCATGCAAAATGTCCGAAGGTAACCCATTTTGAATACGTCCTTGTATGGCCGAAACTGAGGAGGGACAAGGAGTCAGCTCGAATGAAAAGTTGATAAGAATTCTTTCAAGAAACTATTATGTCATCATTAGTTGTCATACTCCTTAAAATTTCAAACAATCAGACCCAACCTGATATATAAGCAGGTCGGGTCAGACTTTTCCTCATTATTTTCTTTATTCTTGAAACCACAAGCAATTAGGATCAAATTACCCTTATCAATGGCTCTATTGTACAGGTTCTCCATTTGGTCCTGGGTTGTTGTGGAAGTTGGTGTTGAGTATCAAATTAGCAATGGATTAAGTCCTTATTGCGTAGTTATTTTAATTAAGATAAGTGGTCGCATCAGTTGCTACATTAAGCTTGTAGCTATGATTTGCTGGAACAAATTTTTAGGGTGAAAGACAAGTCATGATCAATTGAAATAAGAAAATATACCAACACTCGAACCAAACCTCATTAGCGAGTAGTTTTTATCCCTGTCGGAACCTAAATAAAACTTTGGACGCTTATCAACTTATAGACATGGATTGTATTGCTCGGAAATCTTGTCTCTTAATAATTTTAAACTAGGTACGGCTGCCCTAGGATGATAATAATGCCACCGATTTCAAACCTATAAAGCTTTAGTTCAGTGGTAAAGCAAGTCACAACTGAATATTATGGTTTTGTTTCAAATATTGAAATACAAAACTGTGGAAGAAAAAACTCTTTTTCTTTTATACATAATTATCATTTATTGTGTTTTTGTAGATTCTTGTCTTCCAACTGACTTGCGTTGTGCTAACGGAAAGTGCTTGGACGCAACGTTTTTCTGTGATTTCAAGACAGACTGCGCAGACAGAAGTGATGAGATTCACTGCAGTATGTATGGATAATATTTTTGATAGATATTCAGAAAGGAAACATTAATATATTTGTGGAATATAACGGTTTCTTCACATATGTGAATGTCATTTATAATCTACGTGTTACCCATGTACGAGGAACGAAATATACCACAATCACATAACCAGCTGATGCTTATATAAAAACAGCTTAGGAATCCTGCTCTGACTTTGAGATGTTTTCTTCATTTTTGCTCAGAAAGTTAATTTGTGTGCACTTTGTTTTTGTTTCTGTAATTGTCTACTTAGTGCAAGACTAGCACATCGACGCCTCAATTGCACATTAAATGCTTATGCGTTTTAGTACAGATTATCACATTGCAAAATACACTTTCAAATAACCCAGCCTAATATCATTGGATGTAAGATATTGTAACTATATGTACTTCAGCGTTCATTTTTTTTTTAAATAAAGCCAGGAAACAAAGAAAGCATTTTTTATTTCTCTTATTTCGTTTCCGAGGGTATCCTGAATGTAAAACTGATGAGTTCCTTTGTACGAATGAGCAATGTATTCCTCAAGAGAAATCTTGTAACCTGATCAGAGATTGCATGGATGGTTCGGATGAAGATGCTTGTGGTAAGATGGAATGCCAATTTTTGTCAAAATTAATTAAGAAATGCTTTTATGTTTAAATTGTGTAGCGTCAAAAGAGACATAAAGTCTGACACAACAATCAACAGGGCAAAATCTTCTTCCATTCTCAAGTTATCTATGGTTTAAGTCGACACATGGTAAAATTATTTTCCCAATACAGACATAAGGCTTATAATGCATTTTTTATGAATATAATTATAATTTTTTATTTCAAAAGGATGTGACAATTTAACGGGATGATTTGATGATTTCATGTGTACATACAAATGTATTTGATCCTTATTAAAGGAAAACAATTTTCCATACGTGCAAGTTAAATTTTTTTAGATATATTATAAAGAAATACAGAGCATTCCAACATCCTGCTGGGCTTATGACATCGTGCGTAACGGTAATAAATGCAATCATTGCCACTAACCGACGACTCAAGTACTCGCTATTTGCATTTTCTTGAGCGAACTAGATGGGAGAACAACAACGGTTAAGAACAGAGCGCAAGATGAGACTTGTCCCCATAAACTATGCATAAAGCAGATCCCGTTTATGTGGGTCGGGCTCTCCTTTAAGTGCTCACTGTAATGATGTTTATTGACCAAGCAATGCCCATCATCTGAAACGTTGCAGATGAAAAGGTTTTGATTGTGAGCGATCGGTTTGTTTCTATCATAAAATTATCAGAAATTGCATTGATGTCTTGTATAAAGATGACATGGGGTATGATGTAAGATCGGCTCAAAGATTTTTCAAGAAACCCAGACACATTTAAAGTGTCAGACTGTGTAACAATGTAACGACGGGAATTGCACAATTTGATATATAAAAGTGTCAATTTATAGCTCGGATGTTGGAAACAAGAATGTATAGATGGAAAATTGGGTAATGTGAAATGTTGTACTATGGTTAGGTACACCATGGATTTTGGTATGTTTCAGTTATAAGAATGCATCTTGGTATATATTCGAGGTTGGATTGAATAATGGTCATGTGTCTTAATGGACTTAAAAAAGTAATTCAAGTATTAGGGGCATCGAAAATAAGGTTAAATGGAGGTTGCTTTTCTGAGTTCAGAGCTTCTGAGGGTATTGCAGAATGAGTCAGTTTGGATATTATACTCAATGGGGAGAAAACCACTTTTTTACTGTGAGGCTTATTATCTGATCATAGCCTGGGCTTGTCTCACGGCTATGGAGAGATAAATAGATAAAATGGTGGGTATTAGATTAATGTTTGGGAAAATATGCATGTCCTCAGAAGAAGCTGAACTGGGGGAAATTTAAGAAAGATACTTCGAATTTATGGTTTGGAGTTGGATGTATGGTGTAGAATCAGGACGTATTTAAAAAGCAGCATCATGGATATACAAAATTTTACAATTCAAAAGGGCTTCTGTATTTTTAAGGAAGCAGTGGCTCAGTGGGTAAAGAGTGTTGCTCGTATGTAAAAAGTACTGAGTTGGATTCCCTCCGCTAGCGATGCATTGTGTCCTTGAGCAAGATTCTTTACTCTACTTGTTCCAGTCCACTCAACTTTCAAAAAATGAGAACCATTATTGCAAGTTATTCGATTTACTCCAGTCATTGTTCCAGTCCACGCCAACCTTTTAAAAAATGAGAACCTAATTTTGCATATTTGATATGTTATTTGCGATGGACATTTGCTCGCATTTCACCTTCAAAAACTTAGGATAAGTGAAAGGATGTTTGTGAAAAAGTCATGTTCGTTCATTTCATCATTTTACACGAACGAGTATTTGTATCTCGTTTCTGTTGTTGGATTCACTGTATATGGATGCGGATTCACTGTATATGGATGTGGATTCACTGTATATGGATGTGGATTTACTGTGTATGGATGTGGATTCACTGTATATGGATGTGGATTCACTGTATATAGATGTGGATTCACTGTATATGGATGTGGATTCACTGTATATGGATGTGGATTCACTGTATATGGATGTGGATTCACTGTATATGGATGTGGATTCACTGTGTATGGATGTGAATTCACTGTGTATGGATGGATTCACTGTATATGGATGTGGATTCACTGTATATGGGGATAAGATGTGGATTCACTGTATATGTATGTGGATTCCTGTATATGGATGGATTCACTGTATATGGATGTGGCTGTATATGGATGTGGATTCACTGTATATGGATGGCACTGTATATGGATTGGAATATACACTATATATGGAACCTGTATATGGATATGGAACTGTTTTGATTCTGTTTAACATATTTGATGGATGACATATGGATTGATTACATTTGCTGTATATGGATATGGATTTCTGTATATGCATTTCACCTTCACTGTATAAAAACTTAAGATGTATATGGATGTGATTCAAAGGATGTTTGTGTATGGAAAAGTGTGGATGCCATTTGACTTAACAGTCACTGAAATATGGATGTGGTTCATTTAGATTCACTGTATATGAAATTCATTTTATGTGGACTGTGTATGGATGTGGATTCACTGTTTTGTATTCTGGATTCACTGTATATGGATGTGGATTCACTGTATATGGATGTCACTTTTTAAAAGTGTTTATATGTTTTCTTTTAAAGATTATTATAAACAAGGATTTCAATGTTTCTCTGGTGACTGGATTTCTCAAAAAGCATTTTGTGATGGACATCGAGACTGTAGCGGTAAACTTTGGGAAGATGAGCCGTTAATCTTGGATGAAACAAGTACAAGCTGCGGTAAGCTCTAAATTTCTGCGGCTACACTAACTTTATTGTTTACGGTATAAGCGCGTTTGAAAACAGATTCAGTTCTGGCCACACATTCAACAGGATAATGTTATCAGATTCTTCTATCAGTGATGTAAAAGTAGAGATTATTACAATACACCCTACTGTATTGAGAATTACCATACATTTGATTAATATCTCCGAACATGGAAATTTTACGTTCAGAAAATATCGAAAGCTGCTAAACCGCTCTTTTTGTAAAAGATATATATTACTTTATTATTGTTTATTAATGCAATGTTTGACTGGTGAAAATTACGTGAAGCATTTTCAGTGTTCAACGTTAAATTATAAATCGTTTTCTTCGTGTTTCATTTCAGATTATTTTAGAGCAACCTTCACTTGGAATAATGTTCTACAGTTTCGTTGCGCTGACAGGGCGATAATTGACAGGACTCAGATGTGTGTCTTTGATATCGACGAGTATAAGTACCCAACAGGTTGCAGGGATGGTAGCCACTTAGAAAATTGTGGTACCTAGTATTTTTATTCGTTCAACCTTTGATAAATTATTAACATGTAACACCATGTTAATTTGTCATAAATTGAAAAGTAAGAGAAGGGATGATGGAATTATCCTTATTGCATATTGATCGTTTAAAGAGATGGTTAGTGGCCATGCATGTCAATCATTTATGAGAGAACAAAAAATTGTGTAAAGAAGCTTACTAAGATATCTCTTTCTCGTTCAGGTGATCTTAATTTTAAATTGAAAAATAATTGAATTCCATACCCAAGGTAACTCCTTATAGAAATGAGGTTGTGAACATTTGATTGTTTTGTTACTTTTACCTCTTTTATATCAGATGAACATGCTTTATCACAGAATACTCCTTTAGCTTAATCTTCAGTGGAAATAGTATATGTTTATAGTACTTCGGTCTGCATGGGAGTTGGATTATTTGAATACTTTTCACATAAACGTGAATTTTATAATGCAGACGAGCTAGGTTCTATATTCATTCAAAAACACTGATTTTACAAAGGACTTAGCAAACACACAACGTTTTCACGTTTTGTAAAGGTTGTGCTTTGGTTACGATAATAACGTTGTATTAATTACGTCGAATTAACATTTTATTAACGTTATTCGAAAACGTTACATCCCAACGTTTATGAACGTTACAAAAATTTCGTTATTTAAACGTTAGAAATTTACGTTAATTAAGGAACGATAAAAAAAGGTCGTAGAAACATTCGTATTAACGTTTTCGCAACGAATGAAAAATACGTTCGTGCAACGTGCAATCCAACATCGGTATAACGTAAAAATAAAACGTTGGATATAAAATGTGATTTTAACATTTGAGCAACATTATTATAACGTGTGGGCATCGTTTGAAAAATACGTGAGAGTAACGTGTACTAGTTCAATGTCAGTATAACGTTCAAGCAAAACGTTACCATTGAACGTTTACAAAACGTTTTTTAAACTTTGGTATTAAAGTTTCGGCTACCCTCGAAAAATACGTTCGTGCAACGTGCAATTTCAACGTCGCTATAACGTAAAAACAAGACGTTGGATCACAGTCGTTATCATAACGTTTGTGTATTAATGTCTTGACAACGTCTGAAAAATACGTTCGGGCAACGTTCATATTTAACGTCAGTATAACATTCAAACAAAACGTTAACATTGAACGTTTTTAAAACATTTAAAAAACGTTGGCATTAATGTTTTGTTACGTGCAAAGCCAACGTGGGTATAACGCAGAAACAAAACGCTGGATATAAAACTTTATTATAACGTTTGTGTATTAATGTTTTGCAACGTTTAAAAAATACGTATAACGTATAAATTCAACGTCGATAGCCTATAACGTTAAAACACAACGTGAGCTTTGAGCGTTTTAAAAGCGTTTTCTTTAACGTTCATATCAATATTTCGGTGCCGTTTGAAAAATACGTTCGTGCAACGTGCAAATCCAACGTCTGAACGTCGATACAGAACAAAAACTAAACGTTGGAAAATATGGATTTAAATTTTTTTTTTTTTTTAAATTAACGCGTGGGTGCTAATGTTCTGGTGACGTTTAAAAAATGCGTTTCTGCAAAGGGCAAATCAAAAGTCGGTGTAAACAAAGCAAAAGTCCTAGCATTTTCTAACTTTTGTATTGATATGTATTGCTGACGTTTGAAAAATACACTGTGCAACGTGCAATCCAACGTCGTTGTAACGTAATAATAAAAGTTGTCATGTAAGGCATATATTTAAAACGAAAGAATGCATGAGACCATTAATGACCACGTGTTAACGATAAAACTGTCTCTTAAATTCTTAAATAAATATCATTTGTCATATAAAACCAAATTCTTTAGTGTTCTGTCCTGTAAACCCTGAGAAGCGTATAAAGCATTTACCTTCCTTCCCCTCTCCCCTTCCCCAGAAAAAACTTCACCTTAATTAGTCCCGATTTCATGTTTTCTTCCGTTTGCAAATGATTAACATCAAATTGAGGAATTGGTCCAATTGACGAAAATCTTATTAACACTAAAGGGAACAAGAAGAAAAAGATATATATATAATATATATATATATCAGTTTTGGCAAATCATATAAAACACAGATATTAACATTTTTATATATATATATATATATATTTTGGAACAACAAACTTTTATTATGGACAAAATACATGGGGCAAAATTAACAATTAACAAATTAAGGGTCAACACTCTCCTTCAACACAACACACATATATATATATAAACAGGTCACTTAAAAGCTAGATTCGCTTCTGATTGTTAGATAAAAACAACATGTGCTTAAACATGTTAAGTGGTTTAGAGTATGCTAAAAACCCTACAAACAGCAAAAATGCCATCAAAATTCATGATAAATTGACAATATTATAGCAGTTTAATACTTTGATACATAATTAGCATAAGTTAATATTTTGTGACCTCAGAATAAAAAAATGTTCATGTTAACCTATTATTTTTCTTCCCCAATATTGCGAATTGGAGATGTTGGCTATAGTGAAGAGAAAATTGGATATTATTATAACTTCGACCCAGAATTAGCAGTGTAATGCTTTTCGAGATCTTAAGATATTTGAAATTTTGGAAAAAAATACATAAAAGAATCTTAGCTGTATTTGATTTGTCATAATTGAAAACTATAATTGCTATTGTTACTATATAAAGAAACTAATACTAAGAACCTAATTTTCCTTCAGATTTAACTTCAAATATACATTTAAACGATTACTGAGTGAAATTGTATTTTTATTTTTTATTTATTTCCAACTCCACAGGTATCTGTTGAGACTCCACTGGCAATCCGTGACTGCATTGACAGTGATCTTGAATTGTACACGAACTGGAATCTTAAGAATACTTCACATTTTCATATTTTGTACATTTTTAAATGTTGCATTTAAGAGGTGAAAAAATATCATTAAGTGAATAGAAATGTGACCGACTTATTCTTATTTATCAGTGTTCGTGAACCTGTTTATGCTGAGTCCCTCTCTAACTTTTGAGTCCGATAAAACTTAACTTTAAAAGCTTAGAAATTTAAGTTTTCTGAACATTTATTTTACTGAAGAAATATTTGACAGTGTGAGACGTTCTGTCACCTTCTGATTTCGATGATATTTATTTACATTCATGTAATGAACATCGACAGATCGAAACGACACTCAAAACAGTCAATGTCTGTATAACATTATTTGGAGTTTATTACATTAAGGGCAACGTTTTAATCAGGTGCATAAAACGTCCTTATAACGTCTGTTAATATTTCCAAACACTTTTTATAATTCTCTTATTCTTAGGTCTAAGCAAGGTGTGTTGCTGACATTGTATCAACGTGTAATGACATCAAAGCAACGTCCCTGAACGTATTAAAAAAAAAAAAAAAAAAAAAAAACTGGAATCCACATTTTTACGTTGAAAAAGCGTTTTGCAACTGACGTTTCACAAATCTCTCATTCTAACGTTTCTACAACGTTAATTCCCAGTGTCCTATAAACGTTTAATCGCCGTTTTTAAAACGTTTTTAAAACAAAATCTAAAGTCCACAATTTTTTACTTTCATACAAAGTTTTGCAATTGACGTTTTATAAACCTCTTGTTTTAACATTCCTGCAACGTTTATTTCCAACGTTTTATCAACGTTATTACAAGCTACCTGGACGTCAAAGAAACGTAAAAAACCTAAGTCTTTAGTCCAAATTTTTACATTCATACAACATTTTGCAATTAACGTTTAATAATAAAGCTCTTGTTCTAACGTTTCTGCAATGTTTATTCCCAACCTTTTACAAACTTTTTAAAAGTTTCTTAACGTTCAGAAAAAAAAAAACGTTACTCTTAACGTTTTATTAACGTTATTTTGTTAGTTGGGAAGCATGGTCTGAACAGCTGAATGTGCTTCATTGATGCAGAAGAGAAATAAGGTCGTTGAAATCTTGCATTAAGTAAATGCGAGATTTTCGTATACTCTTTATTTCAGCTGCAGTCGAATGTGCGGAATTTCATTTCAAATGCCCAGATTCGTATTGTATACCAATGAGATTTAGATGTAACAATCGGTTCGATTGCCCCAATGGAGAAGATGAACTGGACTGTGGTAAGCTTTTTGCAGTTTAATTATTTCGAAGATGTCTCGAACATTTGAAGATTCGAGAAAACGGCTTCATTAGAGATAAACAGTGAACGAAATTCAAACTATTTTAAAATATACAATCGTTAAGTAATAACGGAAAATCTTCTCCTTTTTGTTGTATTTGGTTTTAAGTGGTGAATGTCATATGTAGATTACAACTCGAAAGATTGGGGTTTTGTATGCATTTTACACAAATCAAATTTACTATTTTAAAATTATGAGGTTTGTTGTGGACAAGGAATTTTAAAAAATTGTGAGCGGGAAACAAACTAATATGTTTTGTAAGATTGTTTCAAAACCCGCTGGTGGACGAGAAATTTTCGCTGTTGAACTTGAAGAGAGTATCTCTAGTTCAAATATTATCAATAAAATGTGAAACACTTGCACTTGTATTTCCTATTTAGTAAAACACCTAATCTTACTGTAGTGTTGGCATAGAAATATTCATAATTGCAAAGTGCATTGTAGGTAATGCTTGAAAAATATATCCCGATTGAGACATTCTCTGATATGATTTTTTCAGACATCTACAGTTGTCCTATAAACTCATTCCGATGCACTGGGGAACGTTCCTCCTTTTGTCTACCACAAAATCAAGTTTGTGATGGTGTAAGACATTGTAGCTACGGAGAAGACGAATACTTTTGTGGCAAGCACACTTTTCACTATATTCATTGTTTAGTCGATTCATTTATGCCATATATTTAATCGTAATGGAAGTGCAGTGACCAATTGGTTCAAGCGTCGGTTCTCGTACTCAAGAGGTACAGGATCGAGTATCAGCCAAGGCATTATGCTGTATTCTTGAGCAAGACCCTTTTCCCATTTTCTCCAGTTCAATAAACTGTGAAATGAGTACCAGTTTCGGTTCTTTAAATCCTCGAGACTTGATGAGAATTATCTTTTTAGTCCTAAAGAACGTTCAATATTACCATATCCTATATTTGACTAGTGATAAAACACAACTTCCATTCTAATAAGCATACATTTTAGGCCCTGAAGCTCTCACATATTATCGTAGAAACGATTTATTTAAACGTAAGTTTACATGTTTCCATTGCTGGAATGTGTTTCCAAAATTTGTTTTGCATCAATAAGACGTTTTTGATATTCATATCTTTTAAAAGGAACCAGATATCGTACCAGTTTCTTCATAACTCTGTTTCCTATTAATGTCCCCTATAGTACCATTATAATGCTAAGCCTCTGAGTGCTCTGAGACATTTTCTGATATGACTTTTTTGAAACATCTACACATTTGTCCTATAAACTCTTTTCAATCCACTGTTCTTTAAATCTTTAAAATTTCCCCACGAAAAATGGAACATAATTTGCTGTACTTTGGTGTTATTAGGGAATGACTTATCGTTCAAATCATGACCAGAAATTGAATAAAGCAAAAACAGTGAAAGCAGGTTGGCACATTTTTATTAATTAGGAAATAGTGATAGTTAAACACTGCACCTTCCCCAATAATAAGTCATGCTTTAAATGAAATTGCTGGAGCAACTTGATTATGATATATAGTGATGAATAGTAGTTTGAAAATACAGTCCAACAAGTTGTATGTACAAGCAACTGCTGTTGCGCAATGATATACCTATTCTGGAATAGAAGACATTCATAATGACCCAGTTTAAAGAAGATTGCAAGAACCAGCTCTTTACCTTTGCAAGAGAAGGGGACAACGCATTTCTGCAAACGAGTATTCCACAGGAAAGACGAACGTTCATTGATTCACATTCAAATGTTGTCATTATTTTGTCCTTCACATAGTCATATCCGATGATTAGTCTTTAAAGTGTTCTCCTATACTTCATACAGGTTTTGAATGTCCTTCTGGTTGTGATTGTAAAGGACTTAATATCATGTGTAATGGGATCACCTGGACATCAGAACCTGAGTTACAATTTCCGTGGACTGTGAGACAGCTGTAAGATTTGTCTAAGTTTTTGCAATTTGCTACGCCTTTGCAATTTTTAAGGTTTTACAATTTTCTATGTTTTTATACTTTTCTCAGATTTTGCACTTGTATCTAATTTTCTACGTCATGATTACAATTGAATATGGAAAGAAAATCTGTCGAATGCAAACTAATGATTTTATCTTGTCTCATATTTTCTTTTTAATAGTTTTGTGATCAATTTAGCCCATCTCTACCGCCAAAGACGTTATGTATCAAACGGCTTATCAAGACCAATAGAAAGTGTATTGCAAACTAACTTATCCAGCATTCCCATGTTATTGACAGCGTAAGTTTTTATTCGTTGTGCTGATGTTAATGACAGTGTAAGTTTGTATTTGTTGTGCTGGCGTCGATGATCATATTAACTGCATTCTACAATCTTAGTATAACTGAAAAAGATTTGATCGTCAATTTAGTGCGTTTATCAAACCAACACGCCCCTTTATCAAATATAAAGTCAAAATAATTCCTTTCATACGTTATCTATTTATTTGCATTTTTAATCCTATCCACATCATTCTCAAGTTTATATAATAGGCTATCACACTGTATTGTATGTCTGAATATTATTTTTATATTTACTGTTGTATTACCACTGAAGAATGTTTTGTGAAGAAGTCAAATCATTAACACAATGTTTTCTTAACAGTGATTTTACTTCTGATGGAATAACGACGATTGGCATTGGATTATTTTCGGAAAAACAAAAACTTAAGATCTTTGTAAGTTTTCATTCATATAATTTGCTAAATATATTTCCTTGAAAACATAATTAGTGTGTTTCTGTGCAAATGTTTATTTGTTTCGTCTTTATGCTGCTTTATAGCAAACATGTAATGGAGACAAATTGGGTCGGTGTTGTTGTTGTTGTTTTAAATAACCTTTGACCAATAACATGAAGTTTTGAATAGCCTAAATATATGGTATTTTGTCAACTTTTCAACCCAGAATGCCATTTAAGATGAATCTTTTTCATGAGATCAAGCTTACAATTTACTTTACTTTTATTTGTTCTATCATTTGATTATTTAATATAGAAACATATCTTTATTACAGGAATTTAATCGACAATGACATCACTTGGTTAAGCAGACAATCATTTGATGGTTTGGATTCTCTTACCCACTTGTGAGTATTGAAAATCTTTTAGCCATCCTTCAACAATTTTTCGTCAATCTACAATCTTGGACAAGAGTATTTGACCCATTTTCTTCACCCTTTCAATGTTGAAAGTGAATGTTGAAAGTTGTAGGTCCCAGTCATGTCCCAACATTGACAAGAGGTAGAAGGGGGAAAGGGTCAAGACTTTTGTCCACTTGTTTGTAAACATATTTGTTCATAGATCACTTTTCTTTCGCATTCAACAGATACTTATCGGGGAATGGATTCGTGGAAATTGAGTCAGGTGTTTTTCTTCCACTAGAAAATGTAATTTTCCTGTAAGTAATGTGACATCATTTCATACTTTAAAACTAATTCAGGATTCACTTTTTTGCAAATTTATCAGATATTTATAGCCTGTAGTGGTCTTTATTATCGTTTTAGGAAGAGTCAATTATCGGTGCCACCGGGAAGGGTTCACGTCGAAGAGATTCCAAGTCTTAAGAGCAGAAAGATTATTAGGAACCTTTTTACTTAGTTTGTCGTCTTTTGCGTAGAATACGTTTTAGGAAGAGTCAATTATCGGTGCCGCCGGGAAGGGTTCACGTCGAAGAGATTTCAAGTCTTAAGAGCAGAAAGATTATTAGGAACCTTTTTACTTAGTTTGTCGTCTTTTGCGTAGAATACTAATGGATAAAAACCATTACGTAGAATTTACAATTACTTTTTATCAGTTTCCTTTACCCTTATTCCTTTTGAGGTATATTACAAATGTTTTGTTTAGGAATTAGATTGATTTAACATAAAGTTTTATATGTTACAGTAAATTACAGGTTCTTTCAAATTACCAAGCTTTCTTGTAACACCATCTCTCCCTTTCCCTCTATTCCTTCATTACTTTTATTACTTTTACACATACTTTTATTAGATCAGTAGATCAAACTGCCAATACAGTACAGCTACGTTGGACCAAAGCTGGCAAAATGTTGAAATGTACGCATGACCATAGTTGGCACAACATTTTTTGAAGATTATATACTCATAAGAGCACCGCTAGTCCAATCACTTGTTTATAACTTTTTACTAACAGTAGGTGAACGCACAAATTTAATGTTTGATCAATGTTAATTGTATAAACCACAACCTTTTACAGCATGTTAGCTTGCCAATTCAACGTATTACCATTATCAAGCCACATGAACATTCTATACGTATGTCAAAATCGATGTCATGTAATTGCTAGCAAAATATCACTGTTACTCTTTCTTGCATTCTTATTAATACCAGGGAGATTGAGGATACGGGAGCCTTTCGTACGGATCTAGATTTCTTTGAAGGTCTCCATAACTTGCAATCTTTGTAAGTATATTTCGCATGGCTTTTATATTTTTAGTAGGTTTTTTTAGATTCGTGGTACTCTAGCGGATAGGGACAACTGCAGGTAACAAGAACAGAGGAAAATTCAAAACATTGAAATCATTTGATCATCAGACTATTGAATATTAAAACGATAACTGCTACAATATCAATCTTACTTTTTGCAACACAAAACCAATAACATTATTGAGAAGCAAACATAACTGACTTAATAAGCATAATTCTTAAGGTCATGATCAGTTCCAGCAAACTTAGGCCAACTTTAACATTTTACGAGGTATGGTAATGAATGTCTTAAAATTATTAGTAAAAGCCGTAAAATAATTGATTTGTGTTTGTATTGTCCTTCACAATGTATAGGCTAAGTACGCCGAATCATAAAGGTCTATGGACGCCTAGAGATTTTTAACCCACGAATAAGAGCATTAAGTTCTAAACGCAACAGACTTTAAATCTTGTTAATATCTCGTATGAATTTTGTTTAATTATTCCTGATTAAAGTTTTAGCGATCTGCAGTAAATAAAATAACAACTTCTATTTTCAAAATGGATTTCTATTGTCAAAATGGATTGGAATATAGCCTTTACATAACCATTATACTCCTTTTTTGGTACTTAATACACTTTGTACCAGATTAGCAAACAAAAATTGTTTTAGCAATTCTGGTACAGAATTTATTAAGTACCAAAAAGGAGAATAATGGTAAAGTGAAGGCTTTATTTCAGTCCATTTTGACAGTAGAAATCCATTTTGAAAATAGAAGCTGTTAAATACATAATTTATGTTAAATTTGTGATGTATGACGAGGCGGGTAGCTGAAAAGCTTTATGTAATTCTTTATATTTCCTTTTTAAATTTCAGTTTCTAAAAATGATTCAAAGTCTATTCCTGCTAGATTTTAGTTAAAGGTCAACACTTAAAAATGGTTGGTTAAAACTCCTTTCCATTTTACACAAATGTGTGAATAACAATTAAAAACAAAGGGTTTACATAAGGAAATAGAACTTTTGTCCTGTCATACATCACAAGGGGAACTTAAAGAGGAACAAAAATTTGAATATTTTGTCCTGAAAATTCAAAATGCTCTAAAATGGTCAATTTGTAACCAATTTTGAGTGATTTTTTTGCTATTTTCATCATTTTTCATGGATTGTAAAGCAATTTAGCATAGGTTACTGCTACAAATCCATACACTTTTAACATTCCAAGAGAATAATACGTGTGCAGGTTTTGATGAGTTAAACAACGATTCTCAATCTAAAAGTTGGGAGTTCACCATTCCCAAATTCCAGTCACGTCCGCACTAGACAAACAAACTAGATTATGTCACTTACCTCTTCAGTCTTCTTTTATTCCAGACATTCTGATCGTTACTACTTTTGCTGTTTAATTGCGCTGCAAAACGATTTAAGTGACTGTCGACCTGAAGCTGATGAGTTTTCAAGTTGTGAAGATCTTATGCGAAACAAGTTTTTAGCGGTGTGTATTTGGATCCTCGGGATAAGTGCGTTTTTGGGAAACGTAAGCGTGATTCTCTGGAGAGTTTTTTCGAGAAAGGTTTTCAGTCCGCGACAAAAGTACCCTTCGCAAGCAATTTTAGTCACAAACCTAGCCCTTGCTGATTTACTGGTTGGAATATTTATGATCATCATTGGAACAGCAGATCAACTGTATAGAAGTGAATATTTTCGGTATGCTGATTCTTGGCGAAACGGATTTTTCTGTAAAATGGCTGGAGTCTTATCTGTCGTTGGTAGTGAATCGTCTGTAATGTTTTTAACTGCTATAACTGTTGACCGATTTTACACGATTGTTCGGCCATTTTCGATAAGGAATTTGGGGTTCAAATCATCTTTCTTTGTAGCTGTCGGTATATGGCTGGTTACACTGATAATCAGTTTAGTACCATTATTTCCTCGATTCGAGGGAAGCTTCTACGGACGGTCAAGTGTTTGCTTGGCATTACCACTAACGCGTAATTTTGAAATTGGCTGGTTCTTTTCTGTGTCTGTCTTTATATTTTTTAATCTGTTTTGTTTTGTGGTGATAACAGTTTGTTACGTATATGTCTACATAACTGCAAAGCAATCAAGCTCGAAAATTCAGAAAAGTCAATCGGCCAAAGAACATTTGGAAATGGCAGGAAAGATGGCAATTTTGGTCGGAACAGATCTGATCTGCTGGGTTCCTATAATAATAATGGGATTTATTTCTCTTTGCGGTGAGAAAAAATAATCTTTAATCCATTTCTTTAATTTCCTTCTTTATTCATAAACATGCGGTCATTTAATTAATTGTTGAGAAAATGTTTGTGGTTGCCAATTCAGAGGACTATTTTCTTTTTTTCTTTTTTTTCAGCGTTATAATCATTTAATGTCATTAAATAAAAAATAAAAAATACATTGATTGTACATGACCCTTTTCCCACAACAATTATGGATTGGCATTAGTATACGAACGTTTCAACTGAGGTCAATGTGTACTTATTTTTCGCATTACAAAAAATTGTTCGAATTTTGTATGTAATCACATTTATTTGTCAACTAGCTGCCCTTTTCTTAAAAATAGTACACGAATTCATTTTATTTACAAAATTACAGGCATCGTTATTTGTCAAAATCCTCTTCAAATATTCATTGCATGACAACACAAACGTTGAATGGTTTCTAAAATAGACAACGAATTAAGATGACATGACTTAAAGCCCTTTCTTTTATTACCAAAAAAGTTTAATCTCAAATTTATCCACTTACACGTAATAAAATTTTCTTTCGTCGACAGGTATTCTTGTCATACCAAAAGATGTTTACGCATGGACAGCTGTCTTCATTCTCCCAATCAATTCAGCTCTAAACCCTTACCTGTACACGTTTTTTGTCCGTGCAAGGAAACGACATACAACAACTGAGCACGGAAGAACAACCCCATCCAATACTTTAGAGCTTATAGCGACTTCAAACAGCCCATCGCCGATCCTTGATATTTCAAACAGTAAGTTCATGAACTTTCTTCCCTCACATAATATCACCATATTGTTCAAACATGTAGGTCTATTACGTTACCAGTTATACGAAATGGGTTCAAATATAGAGGTATATTACGTTACCAGTTGATATGAAATCAATTCAAGATTAAGAGTGGGAAAAATATTAGCCCTAAAGGACGGAAGAATCATGTCAAGAGTCGATCAATACGGTGTGTATCAAGTTCAATCATATAACATTTGCAACGGTGAATGTTTTGGAAAATCAATTAAAGAAAAAATAAAACATAGGGATAACGTATCTTCAACTCCTACTTGTTTGAAACTTCGAGAGTAAATGCATTTCAAAATGCTCCCAAACAGGTCCACCTGTCCGTGGCATCCCCACTGAGGGTTGCTATCGTTTTCTTTGTATCATCATCTTTTAACTTGTTAAGAGCTGGTTGACGTTCATGTAGAATACAAAAGCTATTCCTAAAAATATTCTAATAAAAAATCTTTAAAATCAACAATTTATTATTCAAAAACCTTTCATTAGAATGATTTGTAACATGAAATTGCAAATCAATTTGCCTTGTTCAGTTGTACTGTCATCTGAAACTGGAATGGCAGTAAATCATATCTTTCCAGTTATTCACAAAAACATCATATTAACAGCTTACGTATTTAATTGATTCCTTTATGTAAATAATCGTGCATAAGTAACTGTGTCATTAATTAAGGGTAAAACCTAAACATTTGTCATGCATGATGTAGCTTATTTAATACAAACCTGGCTACATTGTAGAAAATTACCAAGTTCCTTTCTTCTCTGAATAACAGAAGTGATATTTCGCTATTTTCTGTCATACATATATTTTACTGTTATGATATTGATCTTACAGCAGGGGTGGTGGAGCCGGGGGCTAGGGGCTTCACCCCCCAATAATTTTAGGTGAACATGTGTTACCGCATTACCGGACCTAATTAGCCTCCAATATTGTTATCACATGTCACCTGACCTCATTAGCCCAACAATATTTTGAAGGCTCCGCCGTTGTTCTTATTCAATTTATGCAGGAGATGTTGTAATGAAAGTAATTGCCCAATCATGTAGAGTTCATCGTGTAATTTCATCTCTGGAAACAAAAGCTCTGGAAAGGTATTCGCTTGCCTCCCTCAGAAGCCGAGTAAATTTTACTTTGTCAGACACTGACAAGGAAAACATCAGAAGTGATCTAAGAAAAGCCCTAGACTATCTTCAATCCCTCAATATTACACATGGAGGAATCCCAGCGGAAAACATCGTGATTGACGAGGTTAGCTGTTCTTTATTCTGTTATTCCTAGATTTTATTAATAAAATCTTTAAACAATATTTCATAACATTATTAGCAAAGGTAATGTTTTCCATTTTTCTTCCAGAGTGCACAGTGAGTTCATGTGGTGCTTAAATGATCTTGAGACGAAATGGATTTAATTTTCTTAAGACCGCAAATATTTGAATACGCGTTACTTTGGCGCTATGTTGTGAATATGGAAATCAAAATTATCAAAGATCCATGGACAGGTAGAAGCGACATTAACAAATATCGACGTACGTTCCACAGTTGCTGGAATTCTTACTTTACTTTGAGTTGCGTACCTATAGCTAAAGACATATCCTCAACACCCCTAAACATTGCTCATAAATAAGAAATTTTATCGGAATTTTTTCAATAACTATTCCAACTATCAGTGTTGTTTTTGTTTTTTTTACCGTGACCATATAAACAAAATCAATATTCAGGAAAAACTAGTAATTTTTTGGATGTTTTGAATTCAAATGAAATGAGAAATAAGAAATAAAAAGATGGGACAAATGTAAGCATATTGGACTAGTGTCTTATACAGTTGACTTACTTTTTAATACATGAATATATCGTTCGTAATAGCATCGTAGCTAAAATGTTACTCTCTTTAAGGAGACTTACTTGACTTTCGTAAGGAAATTATTGTTACTATTTTAAAGAGATTTATTCAACTGCCCTAAGAAATACCTTTTACTGCATTAAGAAGATTAATTTTACTGATAAATTTGACTGCCTTAAAGGAGATTTATTTTATTGTCTTAAAGGAGATTTATTTGACTGTCTGGAAGAGATAAATGTTACTGTCTTTAGTAGATGAAATTTAATGTCTGAAAGAGATCAATTTTACCGTTTTAACGAGATGAAATCTACTCTCTTAAGAGTATGATTTTTACTGCCTTAAGGAGATGTGTTAAATCATACTGTCTTAAGGAGATGTATTATGCTGCCTTGAGGGGATTAAATTTGATGTCATGAAGAGATGAATTTTGTAAATAACGTTCTTAAAAAACGAATTTTAAAGGAGATGAGCTTTCTTGTCTGAAAAAGATGTCATTTACTGCCTTAAGGTTATGACATTTACTGTTTTAAGAGGAAGTCTGAAGGATGAACTTTAATGTCTTAAGAAGATAAGCTATATTGACTTAAAGAAACGTCACTTACTACCTTAAGGGGTTAACTTAATAACTGTCGTAATTGGATGAAATTTACTGTCTTAAGGAGATGACTTTTAATTTCTTAACGAGATAAATTTTATGTCTTAACGAGATATTTTTACCTAAGATGATGAAGTTTATTTTTTAAGAAGATAAATTTTACTGTCTTATGGAAATGTATTTTACTGTCGTAAGAAGATGAATTTTACTGTCTTAATGGGATTATATTTACTGTCTTAAGGAGATGTCTTTTACTATGTTAGGGTTAAAGGGAGATGTAATTTGCTGTTTTATGGAGATGAACTTTAATCTCATAAGGAGATGTATTTTATTGTTTTAAATAGATGAACTTTAATATCTTAAGGAGATGAGCTTTATTGTCTTAAAGAGATGTCATTTACTGTCTTAGGGATAAGACATTTACTGTTTTAATGGGATGAATTTTAATGTCTTAGAGAGATCAATTTGACTGTCGTAATGGGATCAAGCTTACTCTCTTAAGCTAATTTACTGTCTTAAAGAGTTGATTGATGCTTTCTTAAGTGGATGTATTTTACTGTCTTAAAAGATGTATTTGATTGTCTTAAAGAGAGGAACTTTACAATCTTAAGGAGGTGATTTTTCTTTTTAAGGAGATCAATTTTACGTCTTAAGGAGATACATTTACTGTCCTAAGATGATGAATTTACATTTTAAGGAGTTCAATGTTACTGTTTGTTGGACATGTATTTTTTTTCGTAAGGAGATAAATTATACTATTTTAAGATGGATGAATTTTACTGTCTTAAAGAAATGAACTTTACTGTTTAAAGGAGATGGATATTTTCTGTCCAAAAATTTATCGTTCGTAATAGCACCATAGCGTTATAATTTTACTAGTTTGGAATAGATTATACGGCAGAAAAAAGAAGCATGACCAACTATTTCCCCTCATAGATTATTGAAGATGGCTGAAGACTAAATTAGTTAAAATTGAGTTAGAATCCTTATTCTTTCAAGTCTCCTACACTTCAATTTAGAACCACATTTTCAGCGATGGATGATTTATTTACAAGTACTTTCGGAGTTGTAACTATTGTTCAGATTGTTTAAACAGGGAACTCTTTCCAGAAAATTGTTTGACCCCGCCGGCACTTGTGTTCCATACTAGTAACGTCACTTCCGCGGCGATTAGTGATTTGCTTATGAGTCTACGTGCAAATATTTAGACCAATCAAAAGCGTGCATCTTTATTACATACGAAATGTCTCCGTTCACATGATAACTGGCTTTTAAAGCGCTTATTCCTAACATCATAAACGCAAGATTAACCTACGTACTGTAGATTGTAGCTACATTGTAAATAATACAAACTGACTACAGAAATAGCCAAATTATACTTTTGTTTTTCTTTCAGAGCCACAGCAGCGGAAAGAGAGCTTATTTACTACTAAGAGAGTATCACCGAGTCAATAATAAATGTCAGGATGACAACTCAACATACAAGTCGGATATTCAACAGCTTTATGAAGTAATCTAACCAGTATCAGATTCCGTACAACTGTCTGAAAGAGGTCCTGATTAAAAGAATAATTAAAATACCAGAAATGAAAGACATCCTGCGTCAAAACTTTTGTACAGAGAAAATATAAAATACTATCAGATATGATAAACTGTATAAACATAATAATACACTGAAAATAACATACCGGTAATATTGTACTGTAGTAAAAAAAATGTACAAACATCACTTGTAGTGGCGGAGATGTTCAAGATTTGTACCGTAAACATTCGCGGTTTAAAAAAATTATCATGATTAATAACGCCAGGTATTTATTTAGCTCCATAATATCAATACCTTTCTTTTATTTCTTGCAAGAAATCCATTGCATTCCTTTCCTTGAGTGTGTCTTATATCTGCACAAACAGACACTCAGAGCCGTAATCTTATGCTTGACAATATATTCAATAGACCTAATATAAATCTTACCCTTGTGAACGTGTACCCCCCAAACAATCATGATCCTTGTTTGTTTGTTTGTTTTCTTCCAATGATATTAACAATATACTTATTATAATCTCATAATCCCTGTAATATAATGTGGACTGCAGATTTTAATCTGATTTTAATCCTTGATGTCGATAAGCAGGGTGGCTCAATGAGTCCTCGTTTTCGATCGAGAGATTTGTTTATATGATATAGTGTATGAGTATAATCTTGTTGATGTTTGGAAAAATTGGTTTTCATCCAAATCAGCAATCACCGACAAAATACTTGGCACTTTTTTCCCTCCCCCCGCTCCAACGTTGGTATGATTATCGCCTTCAAAAGGAAGAGGCTTAGAAATTTATTCGAATTTTGTTACCAACATTAGAGAGAGGTAGTAGAGAAAGTGAAAGTCCCATATAATTTTGTCGGTGATTTAGGCTTCACCTTTTTTTCCAAGGTAATGGTTGTTATTTTTCTGTTAGTCACTTAATATACAAAATGTCTAGCATGCGTATACTCCAACAGGTTTGTAAACCTGCTGTTCTTGTTACGTGAATTTACTTCAAGAATTTACTTCATGGACTTCGAAAATAGAAACCGTAATTTGCATTCTATATCTAAAAATTGTTATAGCAAGCTATATAGCTCCTTTCATATTATACTAGTGCTACCGATTTGCACTTTAAATCTATGCCCAATTTTTAAGTCTTTCAAATGATGACCAGGATTCATGAAAGGGTATCTTAACTCTCGACGAGTTCTTTGGCGTTGTTTTCACTGCCTAACAACAATTTACCGGGTAGCTTTGGCTAAGTTACTGATGAGTTTTAGTCCTTTTTTTAGAGCGAAGTTTATATAACACTTGTTTTTTGAAAGCTAGATATATAGGGAATACATCCGCATTGTTTTTAGATTTCGATGGGATAATTATATGCCGTATATCTTATTATTAGATATCGGAAAAGCCTGATTCGATATTTTGGTATTTCATTGATAAAGTTCTTATAGCATTTAACTTACTCATAAGACATTGGATTAAGGTTTTATACTCTAGGAGTCTCACGTGCATGTGCATTAATGGTACATCTTATGCGTTTGTGATATTTATAAAGGGGTTAAACGGGCTGCCAATTAAGCCCGTATCTTTTCATAATTTTGTGTTGAGGTTCTTGCCATTGGTTTGAGGATCAATAAGGATTTCAAGGGTCTGTGTATTCAAATATTAATAACCATGTTTTTAAATTGACCTAATATGCAAGTAACACTTCTGTTTTTCTTGATTATGAGTTCACGTCTTTAAATGTACTTGATCTATTAAAAAATTGTTTGCGCTGTTTACAGTTTAAAGATACAGGATTTCTAAATCCAAACGTTTCCCACTTTGGACTGCTTATAATAATGTTGCCGAGGGTTTTAAACAAAAAGGTTTACAAATTACGTATGATCCTGTTACAACATCAATTTTACCTACCATAAGGCCGACAATTTATAAAGTTTAAACTATCTTCATAGGTTGTCCCGCCTTACAGCTCAGGTTCATGTTTGGAACTCTCGCAAGTTAATTCCAATCGGAAAAATTAACACACATCTACCACCTAGTTTTTTTTAGAGAGGTTTATGGTATCTTAGCCAAGTTTATTTGGTCATGCGAACTGGACAAATGTGTTGAATATTTAGTTAACGCTTCAAAACTTTCCTAGGTCAATTTTCCTAGGTCAATAAGTAATTATGTTGTCAAAACCATGGAAAGCTCTTCCTGATATTGTTCTTAATCATTTCGGTGGAAAACTTAGTTTTCGTTCTAATTATTGTAAAACAGATGTGTGTTACCTGCCTTGGGTGACTTAACTGACCCTGACTCCAATGACCCATAAATTAACAAAATGAAATTTTATGGAATAATTGAAACATCCGCTTTGATAATAACATTGTCTTTACAATAATAATGTAACTTGAATCATCTTTTCTAAAACAAACTACTCAGCCCAAAGCAGTTTGGCTTTGATAGTGGACGATCAGTCCAACTAAATCTATTGCTAAACCATTGGACAGAGGTTCTTGATAACGGTAGCAGATTAGATGATATTTGTATGGAATTCAAAAAGGCTTTCGACTCGGTACCACATATGCGTCTTCTTTCAAAACTAAATTCCCGTGGCATTACCGATTCACTTCTAGGCTGGATTAGGTCGTTCTTTATTGGCCGTCAGCAAAGAGTACAGATACATGGATCTTCATTAAATGGCAAGCAGTAACTAATGGTAATCCACAGGGCAGTATCCTGGGACCAATTCTGTTTTTATTTTAAGCAAACGACCTCCAAGATTCTGTCTTATCAATTGTCTTCATGTTCGCTTTTGACACAGAAATATACAGGCCAATCGTTAACAACATGGACAGAAGTATCCTTCAAGATGACCTAGACGCCCTGCAAGACTGGTCCTCCAAATGGCTACTGAGCTTTCACCTGATAAGTGTAAAGTCGTGACAGTGTGCAGGACGCCTCCAAACCATACTACTAACTACACTCTGAAGTCTTCAGACTATCTTTAACAATTCACTTGTCTTGGAAAGGAAATCGTTTTGCTGTTGTGTATAGCCTTGACTCACCCACATCTGGAATAATGCAGGAACTATCTGATCTCCATCTAGAAAAGGCTACATTGAAGACATCGAAAGAGTTCAACGTCGAGCAACCAAATTGCTTCCAAACTTATCTCATACAGTCATATGAACTACTTTGACCGTCTCAAACATCTTGATCTGCCCACCCTTGTCTACCGCCGTTTGAGAGGTGATATAATAGAGACATACAAAATTATCAACCAAGTCTACGATTCTAGAGTCTGCAGCTTTTTGCCACTCCATCACTCTAATCGTGCAAGAGGTCACAACTACAAACTTTTTGTACAACCAGCTAACTCTAACATCAGAAAAAACAACCTCTCTCTACGTTTAACTGAAATCTAGAACCACCTACCAACCAGTGTTGTCAACGCACCAAGTTTCAGGTCACTTGAATCTAGATTAGATAAAAGTTGGTCAGATGTCAGCCTGAAATATGATCACTGTGCTGAATTAAAGTTCTCAGAGTTAAAGCCCTGACTAGAAATAACAAAAACGGAGAGCGGGGTACAGAGGCTTCAACCTAAGAAACCCAGTAGAATATCTGCAAGAATACCCGTAAGAACTCTTACTTGTGATATTTTTCATGAGGTTTCATTCTTATTTTCAATGAGTTTAAGATTTTACATCTTGAACGTTCATCTCACTCTTTATTAACGCCATCAGCTATAACTAGAAATTTCACTTTAATCAGGCAAGATTTCACATACCATTATGAAACAAATCTTTAGCACTTTTAGTACACTAACTTTGTTATTTTAAAGTTATCCTGTAATATTTTAGCTAAATCAGTTGGTCTCTTTCTTTGGCAAGTGACCTGGAAGGAGCTAGGTGGAGATTTCAGAGGAAAGGTAAACTTGCATAGGAAGGTCACCCGATACCTTCTGCCCGTATCAAACTCGGTAGTTACGATATAACAGCTAAATGTTTTCGAATGTCAATGAGTTTCACCAAAAACATTCCTCCCGATCTACTGACAGACTAATGGTAGAAAAATCCCTTGCCCTATGGTTAGATGCTAATTGGAGTATGGTAAATAACAATAGCCTGCAGAGCAGCAAGATATGCCTTTATATCCCAGAATTGTCTGGAGAAAAATAACATCAGCTTGAACACTAACTTGAAAATTTTCAATGCAAATGTAAAGTCTGCACAAAATTATGGGGCAGAAACCAGCTGGAAACACACCAAAGGTATCGAAAACAAGCTACAGGTTATTGTTATCACTTGTCCGCGGAGAATCTTGCAGATAAGATCATGCCAATATTGCGCTGCGACATTGCAGCGCCCTAACTAAATATATCTTTAATAATGTACACGCTGTGTCCTCTTAAGCCATTCCCGAAATAAACTCCGTACGTAGTGTATGTATAATCGTACACTGTATGTATGGCGTGTAAGGGCAGTAATGCGTAAATTTTTGGTGGCCTTGAGATGTTCGATTTTCTAACATATAGATAGAAAAACCAAACGTGGCTGATGTAAGGGTGCGAATCATTCATGTGGTCAAATATAATGTCAAACCAGGAACTATGGCGAATAACCACCCATGACGTCGAAGAGCGCAAATGCAAATGGGTTGAAGACCAGAGACTAGTCCAACATTGCCTGCAGTCATGCTCTTAATTGATTGATTTGATTAAAGAAAATAAACGGAGTGGGATGGGGAATAACAGTGATATATATATATATATATATATATATATATATATATATATATATATATATATATATATATATATATATATATATATATATATATATACACATACATTTATATATATATATATATATATATATATATATATATATATATATATATATATATATATATATATATATATACATATATATATATATATATATATATATATATATATATATATATATATATATATATATATATACATACATTTATATATATATATATATATATATATATATATATATATATATATATATATACATATATATATATATATATATATATATATATATATATATATATATATATATATATATATATATATATATATATATACATATACATATATGTATATACATATATATATATGTATATATATATATATATATATATATATATATATATATATATATATATATATATATATATATATGTATATATATATATATATATATATATATATATATATATATATATATATATATATATATATATATATATATATATATATATATATATATATATATATATATATATATATATATATATATATATATATATATATATATATATATATATATATATATATAAGGCTCAACTACTTAGAAGGGTGTTGTTAAACCATAACACAGTGAAATTAAGTTACAGCTGTATGCCAAATATCCAACGGATCATCTCTACTCACAACAAAACAGTACTTAAGAAAAGTGCAACCAAAGAAACACAACAAAACAATTGTAACTGCAGAAAGGACAAACCATGCCCACTTGAAGGCAAATGCCTCACATCTGGGGTAATCTACCAAGCCACAGTTACACGGCAAGACAACCTTAAAGAAGAGACTTATATAGGACTAACGGAAAACACATTCAAAACAAGGTATAATGGACATACTCATAGTTTCAGAAACGAGGATAAACGGTATGCAACAACATTAAGTGAATACATCTGGAACATAAAAGACGATAATGTGCAGTACTCAATGAAATGGAAGATTATTGATAATGCTAAGCCATACTCATCATCAAGCAAAATGTGCAACCTATGCTTGAAAGAGAAAATCTTCTAATATTTTTAGCATCACTAAACAAAAGAAACGAGCTGGCCAGTGCATGCAGACACAGAAAAAAACAATTATTATGTAACTATAGATAAGAACTATTTTCCCATTCTTACCACACTTTAAACAGCATTGTAATTCATCATCCCTATCACTCTGCATTTTGTTTCTGATGAGTGAGGTCTATTACAGAAACAGATCTGTCAAATAAAATGTACAAGGTTTATGAGTCAGTTTATTACAGCTCTCTTTTGATTGAGCACTTTTCCATTGTGATGGTTTTACAACATACTATCTTTGGGATTATATATATATATATATATATATATATATATATATATATATATATATATATATATATATATATATATATATATATATATATATATATATATATATATATATATATATATATATATATTAATATATATATATATATATATATATATATATATATATATTTAAATATATATATATATATATATACATCTTTCCTTAGTGAAAATAGCATATTCCCAGAGACAACTGACCCTAGAGTCCATTGAAAGACTGAATTCTATGTACCACACGTCTATTTTTTTTAAAGGTATTTTCATAAGAAAAAAACAAAATAAATTCTATCATTTTGAAAATTTTCACAGTTGATCTAGCCAATGATAGCATTTGATTTTCATGAAAACAATGTATTTGAATTACTGATAAATGTTCTTGTCTTCTTTTGGGCTGAAATCTGTTCATGATTGACATATGTTACCACAAGTCAGTAAACATTGTTTTAAGTGACATTAATTGACAGGTTAAGACAATTTTCACTAAATGGGCTTGTGTGTTGGCGAGCATAGCTTACATTTTGCTGAATTTATAGGGTGGGGTTTCTGTTTGCTCCAAATTTGATTTATTTAAAAAAGAAGGCAAAAAGATCTTTTCCAGCGAAACTACTTTCATGTTATAACATAGTGCAATTAATTGATCCAATCATATTTTAATACAAATGTGATAATGTCTTGATTTTAAACTGTATTTCCCAGAGTACGCTCCAAAGTTAGCCCTTGTAGGCCTAATATATGCAAATATTTGTAGGAATCACCCCCTACAAAATTCAATTTCCAATGAAATTTCATTTTCTTACTGTTTCAGTAAAAATCTACCTCATCAATGGGTCGATACTAAAATTTGAGGCTGTTGCTAAATCTCAAGCGTTTCAGCCCAGAAGTGTTTCAGTACAGTTAGGTTAAAAAGATAAATGTATAATTAATAACTGATTATTAATAAATAATTGTGCATTTCTATAGATTATGAAACATCTTGGGAAAATCTTGCGATTTTTGGACCGAAGCGCCTGGATTTAGCAACAGCTTGGTAAAAATGCTGACAAAAACAATGTTATTCTTGCTGGTGATTTCAACCAACCTAATATTGACTGGAGTCAAAACATTATTTCAGGAACTAACGCTTCCTCCGAAGCAGCCAAAATTCTTCTTGAAGTGACCAATTCATTCAATCTCACTCAAATGGTGCAGTCACCCACCAGCGATAACAACATCCTTGATCTTGTTTTTACTAACAATTCACCAGCTGTTACCTCAGCTAATGTCATTCCCGGTATAAGTGACCATGATATTGTTGAATTGACCTAAATATCTCCCTCCTCGTAAAAAGTTACCTTAACGTAAAATCTATTTAAAGAAAAAAGCCAACATAAAACGAATAAAAGAAGACCTGACCAAATTTAAACTGCAATATTATACTCAATTTAATTCTCCATTGATGTTGATGAAAAATGGAATTTCTTTGAACAAGAAATTAAATTGATTATTGATAAAAACACGCTTCACAAATTCACCTCAACTAAACTAAATCTGCCCTGGTTTACCCGTATCCAACGCCGTCTCTGCAGGAAAAAACATAAACTGTTTAAAAAAGCTAAGACTAATCAACAAGCCAATGACTGGACTACCTATAAAAGCTTTAGAAAGGCTGTCCATCAAAACCTCAAAGAAGCTAGAAACACCTTCATCTGTGATAAACTTAAAAACTCACTTAACGAAAACCCAAAGGCATTTTGGTCCTATATCAAAAGATTAAGTAACTCTGTAGGTGTGTCTGATCTACTAAATAACGGTAAACTCTGCAGTGACAGTAAAACTAAAGCTAACATTCTAAATGACCAGTTTTTCAGTGTTTTTACAGTAAAAAACACCTCCCAAATTCCTGTAACTAAACCACTTACCAACAGCAAAATAAACCAACTTATAATTACCCCAGAAGGTGTCAAAAAACAACTGCATAACCTAGACCCCAACAAAGCCACAGGTCCTGACCAAATACCACCATGGTTTCTAAAAGCACATGCTGATGACCTCTATGAAATTCTAACTGATCTCTTTCAAACCTCTGTCGATAGTGGTACTATCCCTAACAAGTGGAAAGAAGCAAACATATGTAGTGTTTTTAAGAAAGGTGATAAACAAACCCAGTTAATTATAGACCTATTTCCCTCACCTGCGTTTGTAGTAAAATCCTTGAGCATATAATCCACTCATGTGATGAAATTCCTTGATGAGCATAATATCTTAACTGATTTACAACATGGCTTCCGTGCAAAAAGATCGACTGAAACACAACTCCTCTTAACAATAAATGATATCTCTAAACAAATTGACCAAAACAGTAACGTCTCTATGGCTATTCTTGACTTCTCAAAAGCCTTTGATAAAGTCACCCACCAGCGCCTATTATCCAAACTTTCCGCCTATGGCATTGATGGAAATCTTCTGGCCTGGTTTGCATCATTCCTCAACAACCGCATCCAGCGTGTTGTTTGCGATAGTGAAATCTCTGATTCTAAACAGGTTTTATCCGGTGTACCACAAGGTACTGTCTTGGGTCCATTACTTTTCCTCTTATATGTAAATGACATCCCTGATAATATAAACAGCACAGTCAGACTGTTTGCTGATGACTGCCTTGTGTACAGAACAATTGATAACCCCTCTGACCAACAAATCCTCCAAGATGATCTTAACAAACTTGAACAATGGCAAAACAAATGGCAAATGAATTTCAACCCTCCAAATGCTACATCTTGTCAATTTCCTCTAAGAAATGCTTTAAATCACCTGTTTATACCTTATGCAACCAGCCACTAAAACATGTCAACTCCCACCCATACCTAGGTGTTGAAATTGATAATAAACTTAGATGGGATAAACATATACATAACATAACCAAGAAAGCTAACTCTATACTTGGCCTTTTAAAACGTAACCTCTCAAACTGTCCCACCGACGTTAAATCCACTGCTTATAAAGCTCTAGTCAGGCCAGTACTTAAGTACGCATCTGCAGTCTGGGACCCCATCACCAGTGCGATGTGGATAAACTTGAATCTATTCAAAGGAGAGCAGCCAGGTTCTGTATGGCAGACTACTCTTATAAATCTAGTGTAAAAACATGCTTTATAAATTAGATTGGCCCCTGCTTAAAACAAGACGATACAACACCCGGCTACATATGCTATATAAAATCAATAACAATCTTGTCGCCATCAATAAAGATGAACTTATCCCCACCGTTAGAACTAATACAAGAAATAATCATGACCTTAATTTCCAGATTCCCTATGCTAAAAAGAATGTATATAAACACTCTTTCTTCCCTCACACACTAAAGGATTGGAATGCTTTACCGTCAGACATTGTTCATGCACTAAGTCTCAACTGTTTCAAAGCTAAACTTACTAACACCTGTATTGCTAACTAGTTTTTTTTTATATTATTTTTTACTCATACTATTTACGCTCGGTTGGCGTTCATGTCCTCTTGAAGGATTTTTGCCGACTTAACCGATTCAGATTCAGATTCAGCTAAAATTTGAGTGATTCGGTGAGGGTGCACAGCATCTTTTCACTTCGGCCTAAAAAAAAAAAGACCCAAAACCTCTGGTGAAACCCTATTGAAATTACCCTCATCCGAAAAATATTAGATAGTTCTTTTCGGAAAACATCTCGAAATATTCCAAATATACCACGTTCTGATACAAAAGGGACCCCGAACTTATACCATAGGTTTCAATGGGGCAAATAATTAGTTCCGTTCTATCCGTTACAGTTTAGGACTAGTCATAGGCCTCTAACTAGGCACAGTTTTCTAAAGAGGTCACTTATCATTAAAATCTATGTTTTTGTCAGCTTATTTCAAATCATTTTAATTAGACGTAGAAAATATCTGACATATATCTGAACACAATATTCTTGTGAAAATCAGCAAGAAATAAGAAACCATGTTGAAGTATATACGGCTAATTTTTGTGGAAAATGAGTTCAAGTTTATCATAAGAGTCAACCATAAAATTCGAACAATCATTGCAATACGTTGGCTCTGACTTAAAATAAATTCTGACAGAAATTTAATGACTTTAATGACTGCGCTATTGAGAAATACTGAATTGAAGTAGGATCATTATTTTTGTTTAAAGTTTTGGAACAAGTCAGCAGGAAGACAAAATGGCGTTAAAATAAATGAAATGTAGAAGCAAAACTGCGCTTTTTTATGATTTGAAGGCGTGTGGCGTTTAACAATACTGTCCAGTATTGTTTGGTTGTGTTAGCTCTACATTGGCATCAAAAGTAATTTAAGTGATATAACATAGTGGACTTTGAGACTGGCGTTATAGTTGTGGCAGAAAACCTTCAAAATGACTGTTGTTTGGCCCGATTTTTGGCTAAAAGTTGCTTTGATATGGAAGGATGGAAATGTCTTCTACTAAGCATGTCAATCATATTTAAAAAATAAAATCTTTGTATAGCCCTGAAGTTTTTCTATATCATTTCTTCAACGCCCATTGGATGTAATCACCCTTCCAAGTAGTTGAGCCTTACACATTTGTAATATTCCTTGTCGTAGAAAGATAAATTAATTATTACATATCATCTTCTTCTTAATTTTTTCTTCACAACTTCATTGTCCCCTTAATGGCGCACTCGACCGAAAAGTTAGGGCGTATTTTATTAGGAGTTTCCAAAATAATCTAGTGTGTGTCTTGTATAGGCTATACACGAATCAGGGAGCTCCCTGCACGAATAACCAAGCATGCATCCTCTCTGGATTTGAATATCATAGTTTGCTTCACTTCCGATCATGCACATAAGCCTAAGCTGCTAGGTGCGTGGCTTAATAAATGGACAGGAACTTTATTTCGTAAGTATCTTTTCTTGTAAACATGGTAACCCAATAAACTTTGCTTAAAGTTACCGTCTTTCCATGGTTGAAACGCATTTCAATGGTCATTTGAAAATAATGCAGCAACGAGTTCTTACTTCGAGTCTTGCTTGTGTCGTTATAGGCATGTGTAACCGCATGATAGTTTGAAAACTTGGGTCATAACGTTACAGTCCATTAATCATATGCATAGGCCTACCTTGATTTAGTATTAACCACAGGCCCACACAATTTATCGGCTAAATTATGAAGCTTTAAGTTTAACATGGACCCAATCATTTTGTCACTATTGTATGTACCGTATCAAGGCATAATGTGCAAGCATGTGCAGTTACGCACAATAAAAGTTCGAGAGCATTCGGCGAATGAATAAACTTTCATTGAGATTAAATCCGTGAAAAAACAGATCGCGAGATTTGATTGGATCACCAAAAAAAAAAGCCCTGATTTTTCGGTCGAGAGCTCCTTTAACTGGTAACACCCCGAGGGCTAGGGAAACTCCCTTTCATTTTACAAAACAAGCATCATGATGGTAAACTGTACAATCCACAAAACATATACACAGACAATAACGGATAATATTGAAGCAAATATTAGAGGAACAGCAGAGAGAGTAGAAACTACAAATGATAATATTGACCAGAAATATAGGAGAATGCAAACATTAGAATAATCAGAATAAACCTGTTTAGCTCTACCAATATGAATTAATACACATAATACTTAATACACAGCACCAAGTTCCACAAAAGAAAGATTGCAAAACATTCATGATTTTGAAGAGCTAATCCTAAATGAACGACATTCAAGTTGTAGGAAACCAGGAAAATACTTGTTCACAATATGTTTTGCTGACATGAAAATTGCACGACTAGCAAAGCATGCATATATATATATATATATATATATATATATATATATATATATATATATATATATATATATATATATATATATATATATATATATATATATATATATATATATATATATATATATATATATATATATATATATATATATATATATATATATATATATATATATATATATGTATATATATATATATATATATATATAGATAGATAGATAGATATATATATATATATATATATATATATATATATATATATATATATATATATATATATATATATATATATATATATATATATATATATATATATATATATATATATATATATATATATATATATATATATATATATATATATATATATATATATACATATATATATATATATATATATATATATATATATATATATATATATATATATATATATATATATATATATATATATATATATATATATATATATATATATATATATATATATATATATATATATATATATATATATATATATATATATATATATATATATATATATATATATATATATATATATATATTTATATATATGGTTTTCAATACACCCGTTACACAAACAAACAAAAAAACGCATAAAGGTTTACACGATAAATAATTTCATAAACAGATAGGAAAAAGGCTTGTGCAATCATCTGATTACAATGAAGGTGTATAAGGTATATAAACTGTAAGGTCCTCGTAATGTCGATGATACAAGCACGACACAAATATTGGGCACGTAAACCATGTTCAATTTTTTCAAAAACAGTTCAATGCGAACTAAAGGATTGTATCAAGTTTGATAGCAATATTTTTTCTGCCATATACATTATTTATTTGGCAAAATCTGATCAACCCAAACTTGAAAACTATTTGATCTTGCAGTGGCGTAGAAACCGGGGTCAGGGGGCCAAGTACCATTTTGGCCCGCCCACTTACCTCCCCTCCGCACCCACTAATAAGTTGAAGGTCTGACAAATTGATTTTGAAGAGTCAGGTTCCATTCACATCTATTCTTTCTCCTTTATTCCAAGGAAATGTTCGGGAATTTTTTTTCTCAGAAACTTTGAAAGTTTCTGGAAATGTTGCCAATTTTTGACAACATGAATAGAATATGCTTGCGTAATTCTAGAAAAATAGTTATAAAAAAAAAAAAAAAAAGACCCTAAAGGTTAGTTTTTCTATATTCGACTGAAGGGCACTTCTGGCTCCCTTGCCCTCTTCGAAAATGGCAGGAGGGTTAATCCTGTCCCATGAAATGGGGCCTCTCCAAAATATTTTTATTAGCCTTTTCTCTGCTCTGAGGATTCTCGTTTTGGGATGGCAGAGTAATTGATACCTTATTAGTTCCGTGCTACCTGTGGTCTTGTGATTCAGAGTAAACTTTGGCGAGTAAACTATGAACCCCAATGGTCGAATTTTGGGGTGGAAAACACCTTATAACTAAGACGGGCTTTGTACTGTTTGCCTACAGTAGCTAACTCTTGCCCTCACATAATTAGGCATTAGATTTCTTAGTCATGAATCGATTACAAGTGGTATCTCGGCTGCGATCGTTGTCGTCGCAACTAGCAGCTCAACGCCGATTTTCTCCAAATGTGCACCCGGTGACTCCGGCGAGGATGAGCTCCACCAGTCTGGAAGTTATTAGCGCCGATAAGTGGTGGTCTCAACACAAACGAGTGCAGGTTTATGATGGTGAAATGAGCTACTATGATTCGGACCCTCAGCAAAAGTCTTCAAATATAGCAGTATTCTTGCATGGAAACCCAACTTCGTCATATTTATGGCGTCATGTTATGCCGCAAGTTGAGGGCATCGCCAGGTGTCTTGCTCCAGATTTGATTGGAATGGGAAGATCCAGCAAAATACAAGGATGCATGTACACATATGAAGATCACTACAAGTACCTGTCTAAATGGTTCGAGTCTGTCAATTTGACAGAGAAGGTGACTACTTTGCACAATACTATTTGAATAATCTTAAAATACAGAGGCATCCCACCCAAAGTGCATTGATAAAGTTCTAACAATAACATTAATACAATATGCAGAAAAAATCATATCAGAAAAATGTCTGTGACACTGAGTTTCCTATTTGCTTTAAAGTTTAAGTTTTAGGTTAGACAGTATTTTGCCTTGCATAATGTTTAATTTTTAAAAGAGCTAAATCTTTTAATTCCAAAGTCTCATACTCCGTCTTTAAATTTGCCAGATTATTTAGATATTTGAAACATACATGTAAATGTCATATAAATTATTACAGCCTATTGAAGGATGTAATGTCATAGACTGTATTTTTTTTTTTGAGGTTCGTTTACTAGTTATGCCATAATGCACTTGTCAATTACCTGGACAAGGTGAGTCATCAAAACATGTACATGCACCCCTCCCTCAGTCACTTGGGTGACTGACATTTCTTGTGAAATGACTTACCCCAAATCACTCACCTCTGTATAAAGCCAATGGGTCTGAAGTAAATTGACTCTCTCCACAGTCACTCTGGTGACTGACAATTTGGTACAATGATGCACATGTGAGTTACTATTTTATATGTCAATGACTCACCTTTGACTGACATTGCTGGGTAAGTTATACAACTGACAAGTGCATATCGTAAGTGTAGAAAATGAATAAGTATATACAATTGCTAAGCAAAGACAAAACAGATGTTATATATATGGTCTGTAGAAATTGCAATTTGCTGTATAATACATGAGAACAATTTCTAGATAAAAGACAGATCTGCAACAAAACAGTAAAGAAACAAAGGCCCACTCTCTGTTTATGTTACATGTGTGACCAGCCTGAGAATGTGGTGCAAGCATGAAAGTTAAGTGTATCGCATAGAAACTGAACATTTATTAGATTGTAACCTTTCGTGCTGTACATTTTCTCAACTTGTTAGTTGTAAAGTAGTGCATTACCTATTGTGCTTCTTTAAAGTTTGAAACAGTCACCCGACCTTGTATTTAACCAGGTCTGGTCAGACTTTTCCTCTTCGTTTTCTTTATTTTAAAAAAACACTTGTAATTAGCATCAAATTTCGCATATTAATGGAACCATTGTACCAGTTCTCCTATTGCTCCTGGGCTGTTGTAGACATTGGTATTGAGTATCAAATTAGTGTTATTGCTTGGTTGAGTGGTCATTTTAATCATGACAAGTGGTCTCTTTATTTGGTACAGTAATTCATTGGATTCATGACACAATTCATCATATACAGAAAGTACTGTATAAAGCAGTTGTCCAAAGAAAAGTAACTGTAATGTAAGCTCAGTCGCATATTTCTGCATTGTAGAATCAGCACTTGAGGAAAATTAAATATTTGCAAGTGATTAGAGATTTTCAATGAAATCTCATGGAAAATAAATTTATTGTGTACCAGCATTTTGTATTGATGGAATCCCCTTGTTCTATGATAATACTGTACAAAAAAAAAAAAATAACAATTTCAAGAAGTTTGTTAATTTTATTTAATAAAGCAGTCCTTTTATGACCAGAACACTTCTGGTTGGAATTTATTTTATTGGACGTTAAAGCTTGCCTGCAGTTCATGTTAAACTGTCGGTTTGACATATTTCCAATTTAGATTATTGTAGTAGTTTTAGTTTAATGACCAGTTACACAGTACATGTGCTATATTTAAAAATAGTGTTTATCTATAAACAACCATTGTAATTGACACAATTTGGTTTCCTGTCACTTTTATTTACAGGTCACGATTGTGTGCCATGATTGGGGATCTGGTCTCGGACTTCATTGGGTGAATGAGCATCGCGATAAGGTAAAGGGAGTGGTATACATGGAAGCAGTACTTGGCGTATCTCCCAGCTTAGATTTATTTCCTGATGGCGCTAAAGAAATTTTTGGTGCCCTCCGCTCAGAAGCTGGAGAAGAAATGGTTCTCGAGAAAAATCTTTTTGTTACGCGTCTCCTTCCAGGATCTGTCATGAGAGAGTTTGACCCTGTGGAATTTGAAGCATATTTAGAGCCGTACAAAGAGAAGGGGGAGAGTAGAAGGCCAACTCTGACCTGGCCCCGGGAGATCCCCTTCAGAGATACAGGTCCAGAGAATGTTGTAGCCATTGTTGATAACTATACCCAGTTCCTCTCTGAGTCAAAAGATCTTCCAAAGCTATATGTTGATGGTGAGCCAGGATTCTTTAGTCCCATTTTGAGGATTGCTTGTAAAAATTGGCTAAACCAAGAAGTTGTAAAGGTTAAAGGTCTTCACTTCCTGCAAGAGGATTCCCCAGTAGAAATTGGGAATGCTGTACGTGACTTTATTTCCAAACTCAAGTAAATGATCTTTAGACACATATGGCATATACTGTAATACCGGAAAGCTAAAATTTCTTCGAAACTTGTTATTATTTTGGCATTTGAAAAGGTAAAATTTATTTTCTAAGTTATGACGTGCTCATGGCAGCTTGATATGGTTTATTATGATGAACAACCTGTTAATGCATGTTGTTAATTCTTATGCATTCATTTAAAAAATGTGTTTAAAAAGCTTTACAATAGTTCAGTTCAGTTCTAAAACTTATTTGAAATAAAATATCAGAAGGTTTGGTTTCATGTGGAATATTGAATCAAGAATATTATCTGTTGAGTAATTCTACAGTAAGTACAAAAAGAAATGAAGATTAAAGATAAAATGCAGATGAACTGCTTAAGTACTAATGCATGTTGTTAATTCTTATCCATTCATTCCAAAAATTTGTTTAAAAAGCTTTACCATAGTTCAGTTCAGTTCTAAAGCTTGTTTGAAATGAAATATCAAATGGTTTGGTTTCATGTGGAATATTGAATCAAGAATATTATCTGTTGAGTAATTCTACAGCAACTACAAAAAGAAATGAAAATTAAAGATAAAATGCAGATGAACTGCTGAAGTACTTAAAAAGCT
>JAIGNY010001844.1:330000-410000 GCA_020152595.1 Chiridota heheva
AGACACAAAAACTACCCACCTGACAATTGCTCTTTGAACAACCGGAAGTAATGAATAATACGGCCACTGACGTGACTGACGTTGTGACGAATAACAGTCAACACCCAAGCGCGGAAGAAAACCTCTTTATTTTGAAGTTAATTATACAGAAATAAACCGGTTTGTAGTAGAATTTGTTTTGGTATTATATTGTTTCTATATTGTTAGTATCTATGTAGAAAATCTCCCATGAATACCGTAAAAAAGCCTAGCGTCATTCAAACTCTTGATTTACAAGTGAATCGGTAACGATCTACTTCCACGAATAAACACCTTTAAAGTTTAACTTCAAGAAAGGCCTGCCGCGTAGCCTAATAGTACTTAAGTACGGTAAATATTATTAGTTAGTAGCGCCCGATCGCACGCCGTCTTTGTCTAATCATGAATATTGACCACACTTTGTACACGGTGGCTGTGTCTTTAATATAAGCCTACCCCGAAACATAATACTAATATTAGACTGGTAGTGGTACTATTAACGTTAGTAGCCTACTACTACTTAGTGAGATAAACATTTCACTCATGCCGTACGTGCTACACACTGCTTACTTGCATTACTGTGTACAGCCGATGCATATGGCTACAGTCATATGTTATCTGACTAACTACTACTAGCCTAGTACTAACGTTAATAGTACCACTACCAGAGTACCTTCCTCGAAACCTAGCTATTCCTAATTTAGTAGTAGTAGTCATATCCCACAATACACTTTTTGACATACTGGTGGCGTACAGTGAGTTATTACACTTTCCATACATAAAGTAGGTAGCTTGAACGTTGGGCTACCAAAGTTAGCCCCATGGTTGATTGGGTGAAATTCACTCCAAACTTGTTATCTTATTATATTATGTACCTTTCTTGCTTTAATTCGTAAACGTAGTTCTTTGAAGTTGTTGTAAGTGCTCAAAAAGACAAAATTAGAATACCCTTTGTTTGTTTTGACAAAAAGGTTTTTCCAAGTCGGACCTTTGAAGTTTCTGTTTTGTTTATGTTGTCGTCATATTACTTCTATGGTTGTCGTACAGCTAATTGCACTTTTAAATAAATTCATCTAACAAGTAATCACTTTTATTGAAGTTTGACCTCATGAATAATCAAAATTCAGTTTTACACTTAAAGTAATGGCTGAATAGTTTGCATCGCGAACAGAAGACTCACAGAAAATAGATAAATTCTACCATTTCCAAGTAAGTTTCATACGGGATTATTTTGTGGATAAACAATAAATTTGTTGTGAACCTAGGCCTAGTAATAAAATATTTTAATATTTTAGTGAAGAATATTCTCAGGAAAGTTGTTCTTATAAAAATTTCTGCACACAATTTTTCGTCAAAGCATCAAAATATCCACGCATATTCACTGTTCAACTTTGCGTTCCGCTAGATAATCTACACCTTTTGAACTATCGTTTTTGCGTTCCCTGCGCAAGAAAAAAACTTTAGTCTGGAAAAGTAGCCAGTGGTTGGGTGGCGCACACTGTCCTTAGATGGGATGTTCAGCCATCGATCCGGAGGCAGAGTTCCTCACCCCCTGCCTGGTCCTCTGATAACTTCTCGAAAAGAGAAGGGTGAAAACTCGGTGTTTATCCACTTCTGATCCAAATTCAGAAACTGGCATTGCCAGCTTGGCGCATTGACCTATTATGTGGTTGTTACCGAGTTTTCAATTGGGGGGTGATCAAACCAAACAAACTTGAAGGGGAGTGCTACAACTACAAGTTACAACCAAAAATATATATATTCTTGGTAGACGCATTACTCATTAGTACGTAGGCCTACTGTACCTCAATGAAAATGAAATTTAAAAAGCACTACATAATTTCATCATATAAGGAACAATATCAAACTTTTATTGACAATTTCACAAGTATGTATAGTACCTCCAAAACCTAAAAATTAGATATCAGTCGATTACATATTATTGTCAGTAGATCATCATAATTCCAACCATAGGGATTGTTGCAAAAATTTCAGTCTTACAAAAATATTCTTGTCTCCCAGTACTTCTCCGTGCACTTAGGTACGAAGACCTGTGGCATGGAGTTGACTTTTTATCGGCGTAGTGACGTAGCACAAGCTTTTCTTTGCATACTTGCATGAAAAAAAGTATACTATAAACTTGTGAGACAGTTGTCCTCAGTGGCGTAACCAGAGGGTGGGCAGAAGGGGTGATCGCTCCACCAATATTCATCAATATTCCATTTTTATCAGTTCAAAATTAGTGCCGTTTATCGGCAGGGGGCATATTGTGTATCCTGTCAGTTTATTTCTGTTACGTGCCCCACCAGTATGGAAATCCTAGCTACGCGACTGGTTGTCCTTATTTCTTTCCCAAACATCACACATTAGTTATGTACCTAAAATATCAATAAATCTTGCAGAATGCCACACTCGAAATGGCAACCATAGGGGTCATTAACTTTAGGCTTCATAGGAGATAACACCATTTCTGGCCAGCCTACCTATACTTATAGGTGCCGAAAAAAAGGTGATAAATTTCTTCCACATCCGACTTGTGATAAAAAAAATAAAAAATCACTACCCACCTCCTGAATGTTGTTATTGACCCAAAAATGGTGTTGAATTGACAATCCGTCGTTTGTTAATACTGATTTGTCGTTTGTAAACAATTTTCATAGCAATCAACAGTTAAAACAAGCGTTCAACAGATTTTGCGTAACACTCAAACAACAGGTTTTTTCTCAAGTCTACACCATTTGCGAAGCGATCATTAAACGACAACAGGTAAAAAAGTGCCCCAAAAACTTAAATAATAACAATCAGGAGGTGGGTAGTGATTTTTCACTAAATCGGATTTGGAAGGAATTTATCTCATGATTTTTGACACCTATAAGTATGGGTAGGCCGGGATATTTTTGCAGGAATGAACTCCTGTCAGAAATGGTGTTATCTATCTCCTATGGAGCCTAATGTTGAACAATCCACCCCCTGCAAAAAATATTCAAAAAGTTACATCCTTGGTTGCAAAATCAGGGAAATTTGAAACAGTTTTTGAAGCCGTTAAAAATGACATTCTAGTAATTATTATTTTTTTTTTATACCAAAATCTAACTATTTACATTTGATCATGAACAAATCTGAGATTTGGGATGAAAATAACCCTCTAACAATATATTGATTGTTATTTAGTCATTAGACCCCCCAAGCTCTCCTACAAGCAAGACATCACCAACCTGAAACAGAAATGCAACATCTCCCCCAACCTTCTCTGCTTCCTCTCGAACACCACTTGGGGTGCGGACCCCATGCTCTTTTTAAAATCTTCAGGCTCACCATTCGTGCCAATCTCGACTACAGCAATATTGTCTACTGTGCCGCGCACAACTCTTACCTCAACCACATCAAGACCATAAAATATGATGCCCTCAAGCTTTGTCTGGGTGCCTACAGGACCTCCCCTATCACCAGCCTTCACTTTGAAGCCAATGAACCCCCTTTTTGCTAAGGTGTAGAAAGTTAGCCTTTCCTATGCTTTTAGAGTCCTCACCAACACCCAGAACCTTATTTACAACCTCATTAGGTACCCCAATTTCTCCACCCTCTTTGATAGGACTAAAACCCTTGGCACCTTCACCTTGCCCACTTTTTCTTCCTGAGCAACCTTGCCCCTTTATCCACCTGGGCCTCTCCTCTCATCACAAAACCCCAACCCACCCCAATCTCTTCATCAACTCCACAACCAAATCAAAGACAAACTCTCAAACTACACCTCCCATCTATACTGATGGCTCCAAGAAAGGCAACACAGCTGCTGCTGCCGTTGTCCAAGACATCACCCACAGTAGCAAGCTTCCCAACTACAGTACTCATCCATCTTCTCACTTGAGACCAAGGCCATCCTACTCGCCCTAAACTATAATGAGTACTCCCGCTCAGGCACTTTGCCATCTTCTCAGACTCCAATCTGTCCTTACTTCTTTACTCAATCTAAACCTTATTCTACCAAAGCATTTGAGATTACAAGTGTTATTTTAAGGAGCTTTTTCACTAGTTATTTTCATTTTCTACTGTATTAAGTTTATGTTATATGAAAGCTAAGACTTTGGCGTTTACGTTGGTTTGCATAATTCTCTTGTCAAATTTGCAAATTTATGCATATGTAGTCATTAATTCAGATTATTAGATGCCCTAAAACTGCTATATTTGTGATATTCTGCTTTTTGTAGCTAATTAGAAATAAATCATTGATATAATTTATGAATTGTACAAAGAAGAACCTTTCATTTAATAGTACTTTTGATTTTTTAGAGTGAGGAAATAATTCATAAGTCAATTTTAAATTTTTGACCTAAAAATTGACCTCTGATTTTTTGCCAATGATCTATCTGATAGGATTTGGCACTATGCTTTCCTATAAACATGCATTGTTCCTTTCTATAATGCACAAAACTAATATAATATAAAAAGGAAATGTTTACACCAATATATCAATAGAAATATTATGCAAATGAGGTAATTTACCTCATTTATTATGCACAGGCTTGAAAATTTCAGTTTATGAGCCAATTTCAGCTATTAGAAGCTTTGAAAATACTTATATTTATTCAGGTTATGCTGAATGTCTTGTAGAAAGTTACTTTTGTTGATTCCAATAGGAATTCTCGGTAAAAAGGTACTAAAAATGGTTCAGAGCATCAGTAATCATGTTGACATTGTCAAACTTGGTATCCTTCAGTGACAGTTGGAACTGCATTTGAAATGTCAACAAATTTGTCCAAATATAGGAAAAAATTTTAGAGAAATAAAATTTCAACTGTTTCCAAGGAAATACAGGGGTTGGGGTGGGATTCTGGCTTATCTACATTGGGAGGGGGTACCAGGGATAATGCCATCCCCAAAAATATGGCCCTCTTCCAGGATCCAAATTGCTTCAAAGAAAATAATTTCCCCTTATATGGGACTGCTTGGCCCCCACCATGGGTCTCTTGCCCCCACCATGGGTTTCTTGCCCCAACATGTGTCTCTTTCCACAACATGGGATCCTTTCCCCTTAAAATTGTAATCCTACTCCACTGCACCACAACCTCACAACATGGAATTGAGATTTCACAAAATAGGTATATGGGCACTGTGGCACTACAAATTAAAAATTGATCTGTAAAGTTTCATCCAAAATAACTATAAAAAGGACAATTCATGTTAATCACGTCAGATTTTAGTGACCCATTTACTTGTTTATGATCCTTACAAGTAAATAATTTACAGTGCTTTTGATTAAATTTGAATGGATCTGCACTACGTTAGCTATGCCTAATCTTAGGCCTAACGAGTAAAGTTAGTAAGCTTAAAGTTTGAAAAATGCACTCACGATTTTAGAAATTTGAAAAAATCATTTCACTTGGTTCTGATAATTTTTGGGCCTCTTCTGGGTTGGGTCCAGGTACTAAAAGATCTCCATCACTGGAGATAAGCCTTGTGACTCTTCCTAATCCTCAGTTTCACTTTCAAACAAGGTTCGGGATACACGTTCTTCTGTCGTCTCAACGTAAATGACAACAAATCTAAAAATAACTTGAGTGACGTACTATCAAATATTGTTAGGAATGATCAAGAGGGTATATTGCAGCAGTCCATGTGAACGCACATTGTTTTCGCTACAGAATGGTGTTTGAAACTTTTCATTACAATATAGGGGTGGATCACACGATTTTTTGACAAAAAGGGTCAAAAAATAACAAAGTTTTACATATTTCATGAATAATTTTTAAAAAATGACCAGATATGAGCAAAATTTCATTAGATTTAGACAATATGACCACATATTATATATGAAAAAAAAGTCTTAAGTTTATTTTCAAGCAATTTTTGTAAATTGTTCAAAAGTGTGCATTTTTTGGGACATTTTAAACAGAAAGTGAATATTCTAAATGTTTGGACAAAATTAACCAAAAAAGTGAGTATAGATAGACCCCCAAAAGATACATTATTATGAAAGATCTTTCGAGATCTTTGCAATGAAACCATTTTCACCCCTATAGGATTTTGGTACAGTCCTGATTTTATTTTGAGAAAAAGTCAGTTTCAAAAGGGCGATATTATCACGTGGTAGAGTAAGGGTTAAATGGGATAACCCCACATCCCAACTCCTTTTTCCCCCTCCCCCTTCCCCTCCCCTTCCCCTCCCCTCACAGGAAAAGTATTATTTTCTTCTGGATACCCAGCCATGTTGGCATACCCGGTAATGACAGAGCTGATGCAGCCGCTAAGCTTGCCCTCAACCTCCCCTCTACCCTTTTCCCAAACCCTTTCTGACATCAAACCGCTTATCGCTTCCCTTGTTCATGACCGTTGCCAAACATCATGGGACTCCCAAATTGATAACAAACTCCACGTCATCCAGCCCACCATTCCAATAAATCCACCATCCACAATATCTCCCGTGTGGACAACGTCCACATTACCTGCCTTAGAATAGGTCACACTCACCTCACTCACTCCTGCAGTACCTCCTTATTGGCTCCCTGCACCACTCTGCAACAATTTCCATTGCACCCTTATGGTCCACCACATCCTCCTTGCCTGCCCCCTGTACAACCTTCCCAGAGCTTCCCTCACCCCCTACAACTCAATAGCCAAGCTCTTTCAGAAAAACCCTTTAGATAAAATTATCTCCTTCATCATGCTTCCTCTCCACAAACCATAATTTAGTCCTCTCCCGGATGAACCCCTCCCCCTCCATCCTCTACCAACTGAGCTAACCCCCTCTCTATTTTTGCCCCATTTTTGCACCGATGCACTTCCTCTCTCAATCCCAGCATCCTGGCTTTTAGTCCCTGTGTTTCTTTTAGTCTCTCCCTATTTTCTTTTCTTCCTACCTCTGGAATGATCTAACCTCTCAGCAACAATTTGACACTTGCTCTCGTGGTGCCGTTAAGCCCTCATCAAACAAAAAAACATTAACAATTAGTTACTAGTTATGTCAATAAATTCCTAGAGGGCTTAAAAAAAACCGGCTGCTTTAAGTCTAACATGGATTTCTGATTTTGCACCTGAGGGAGAAAGTTTTAATTTTTTGCAGGGAATGGGTTGCTAACAAATTTATTTTGCCATTTTTAAGAGTTTTATAACCAGGGATGCGAGAGATTTTAAAACAAAAGTCAAAATTCATCAGAATTGTAGGTTTTTCCTATGCAACCTATTACACTAATGACCCTAAGTTTCAAGCTTGGCTAATATATAGTTTTGTGTATTCCTGTATCAGTGACTTTATATAAATTATAAATAGAATACTGTCAAGAACTAATGCATATTCATTAGTTGTACTGTTAGCCACTCATGTTATTTTAAAAGTAAAAGCAAGTTGTGTCAAGTATTGTAGTATTGTAGAAGCAAAATACTAAACAAGACTTAAGCTTATTGTGGTAAGTCACTGCATGGTCTCTTGACTGTCTTGGCATGAAAGCAAAGGCCTTGTTGTACCTTCTGCGTAGGTTTTTCATGGAATGCACTCTGGGTACTTCTATGCTAGCAAAATTCTGAAAAAATACCTTTCATAATCCAATTTCTGAAGAAAAAAGATTCACATTCCACTCTATCATTGAGGGAAAATACAAAAAATTGCACCACTCTTTTGTACGTTAGTGTCGCTGTTAGTCACTCAGAAAAAGGTTTAGAAGTGACACATCAGTTGTCTGCGTATTATGCAATTTGCAACTCATTATGCACACCATGAAATCATCAACAAACATTTGCATCGCTACGATTGATGGGAGTGGCTTGTCATTTTTTAATTGATAATAGTCAAAGGATTAGTTCAGTGACCAAACATGTCATCTAATATCAAAGAGGACTTCAAAAGAAACAAAATGGTGAAGAAACTGTTTAAAAATCTTATTTTGTTAAAGAGATATTTAAGTCTAAAGCTGTGTCTTATCTGTGTAGAAATGACTGGTGTAGTAAGTCTACTATGGAAAGCTGGCATTTCATCCTCACATTCCTAATAATTGTTAATGTATTTAAAGAAAGTTTATTTAGTTTTTTCACTATTTCAATTATTATTCCTCAAACTTTCTTCAGGTGATATATTATGAATAATATTTCTAGATTCAGTTTTACTACTTTTTGACATATCCCATGGTTTTCAAGCTACAAAATCGCAGGACAAAATATGATAGAATACATAAAGACTGATGATTCTGAGACTGTGACATCACAACTAGTATGATTTCTGTTGTTCCTACACAAATGATACCAAACTTTAAACTAGGAGATCTCCTTAATAGAATAAAAATTTCAAATGCTTTTTTCACCTTTTGATTTCTTTTGAGGTCCTCTTTCATATACAATAGACTTGCTTGACCACTGAACTAATCCTTTAAGAAATGACAAGCCAGCAGACTTGCTTGACCACTGAACTAATCCTTTAAGAAACGACAAGCCAGCAACTTAATGAATCGATTCAAGACATTTCATGGTGTGCATAATGAGTTGCAAGAATGTGAACTTGTGTAGAAAAGTGCTACGTAAGAGCTAAGTATTATTTGTGTAATAGGAAATGCAAGCATGCCCGCCGGTGCACCACAAGTGGTTATCAAAGGCTGTGGACATTGACTTGGTTGTCGATGTTGTGTCTGTCCGTACGTCGTACCTGTGTTCTTGTCCGGGTTGTATTAAGCATTTCGTGATAGCATTGTTACTATCATAACAGAATACGCAGGCAACGACCCTGTCATTGTAATTGTGTTCACTCGTCGTCGTCGTTGCAAGCATACGTTTCATTGACACATGATATGCCCAAATACTCAGTTTCAAAATAACATGAATATGTTCCTATATTTGTATTTTAGAAAATATCTGTTTTCTATACTTTATCTACACTACATGTGTAGTGAGAATGCCTCACTATGCATTTCTATGTGTAGAAAAACTGCTGCTTTTTCTATGAGAAAATTAATACGCCTTTAATTTTCAATAAGCGAAAGTTCACAAGATAACAACACAGTTAGTCTGAGAAAACAGTAACCTAATTCATTTCAGTTTACAAAGCCAAATTCTAGAGAAAATGAGTCTTTTTCCACTGTCCACATTTTGGTATTTGGTTTTTCACGGCTTCAGAAATGGATCTGTTATAGAATCAGTGCGTACTTTGTGAGTGTATATATGTTTAAATGCAAAAATGGATCTGTTATAGAATCAGTGCGTACTTTGTGAGTATATATACGCTTAAATGCAGAAATGGATCTGTTATAGAATCAGTGCGTACTTTGTGAGTATATATACACTTAAATGCAGAAATGGATTTGTTATAGAATCAGTGCGTACTTTGTGAGTGTATATACGTTTAAATGCAGAAATGGATCTGTTATAGAATCAGTGCGTACTTTGTGAGTGTATATATGCTTAAATGCAGAAATGGATCTGTTATAGAATCAGTGCATACTTTGTGAGTATATATACGCTTCAATGCAGAAATGGATCTGTTATAGAATCAGTGCGTACTTTGTGAGCATATATATGCTTTAATGCAGAAATGGATCTGTAGTAGAATCAGTGCATACTTTGTGAGTGTATATACGCTTAAATGCAGAAATGGATCTGTTATAGAATCAGTGCGTACTTTGTGAGTATATATACGCTTAAATGCAGAAATGGATCTGTTGTAGAATCAGTGCGTACTTTGTGAGTATATATACGCTTAAATGCAGAAATGGATCTGTTATAGAATCAGTGCGCATTTGAGTGTATATACGCTTAAATGCAGAAATGGATCTGTTGTAGAATCAGTGCGTACTTTGTGAGTGTATATACGCTTTAGTGTAGAAATGGATCTGTTATAGAATCAGTGCATACTTTGTGAGTATATATACGCTTAACTGCAGAAATGGATCTGTTATAGAATCAGTGCATACTTTGTGAGTGTATATACACTTAAATGCAGAAATGGATCTGTTATAGAATCAGTGCGTACTTTGTGAGTATATATACGCTTAAATGCAGAAATGGATCTGTTATAGAATCAGTGCATACTTTGTGAGTGTATATACGCTTAAATGCAGAAATGGATCTGTTATAGAATCAGTGCGAACTTTGTGAGTATATATATGCTTAAATGCAGAAATGGATCTGTTATAGAATCAGTGCATACTTTGTGAGTATATATACGCTTAAATGCAGAAATGGATCTGTTATAGAATCAGTGCATACTTTGTGAGTATATATACGCTTAAATGCAGAAATGGATCTGTTGTAGAATCAATGCATACTTTGTGAGTATATATACGCTTAAATGCAGAAATGGATCTGTTATAGAATCAGTACGTACTTTGTGAGTATATATACGCTTAAATGCAGAAATGGATCTGTTATAGAATCAGTGCGTACTTCGTGAGTATATATACGCTTAAATGCAGAAATGGATCTGTTATACAATCAGTGCGTACTTTGTGAGTATATATACGCTTAAATGCAGAAATGGATCTGTTGTAGAATCAGTGCGTACTTTGTGAGTGTATATACGCTTAAATGCAGAAATGGATCTGTTATAGAATCAGTGCGTACTTTGTGAGTATATATACACTTAAATGCAGAAATGGATCTGTTGTAGAATCAGTACGTACTTTGTGAGTATATATACGCTTAAATGCAGAAATGGATCTGTTGTAGAATCAGTACGTACTCTGTGAGTATATATACGCTTAAATGCAGAAATGGATCTGTTATAGAATCAGTGCGTACTTTGTGAGTATATATACGCTTAAATGCAGAAATGGATCTGTTATAGAATCAATACCCTAGACCAGTTAATTACGCTCGACACCGCTATCCGGGAATCCTTTGCAAAAAAGGAACACCTCATTGCCATATTTTTTGACCTCGAGAAAGCTTTCGACACTACTTGGAAATACGGCATTACCCGAAACTTCACACCATTGGCCTCAGAGGCCACCTCCCCATCTTTATTCAAAACTTCCTCTCACCCAGGCAGTTCCAAGTTCAGATTGGCCACACCCTCTCCAAGCCGACTCCCCAAGAAGAGGGTCCCCCCAAGGCAGCATCCTCTCCCCACTCTCTTCAACCTGAGCATTAATGACATCGGGAATGACCTTGGCCCCAGCATCAAACGCACTTCTACGTGGATGACTTCACCATCTTCTACCTCCCCTAGCTTTCCTATTGTTGAAAATAGGCTTCAAACCAGCCTCAATCAGCTGCAAGTCTGGAGCAACAATAACGGTTTTAGATTCTCCAAAGACAAGACAGTCTGCATGCACTTTTGTCATTTCAACAACCTCCACTCCCAACCCGAACTTTGTGCTCAATGGGAATCGTGATCCCTAAAGTTGAAAACACAAAGTTCCTTGGTCTAACTCTAGACCCCAAGCTCACCTACAAGCCACACATCACCAACCTGAAACTAAAATGCAATAGCTCCCTCAACCTCCTCCGACTGCTCTCCAACACTACTTGGGGAGCGAACGCCATGCTCTCCTCAAAATTTTCAGGCTCACCATTCGTGCTGCTTGACTATGGCAATATTGTTTACTGTGTCGCCTCACAACTCATACCTCAACCACATTAACACCATCCAAAATGAAGCCCTCAGGCTTTGTCTAGGAGCCTACAGGACCTCCCCAATCACTAGCCTTCATGTTGAAGCCAACGAACCCCCTTTCTTCTTAGATGTAAAAAGCTTAGCCTCTCCTATGCTTTTAGAGTCCTCACCAACACCCAGAACCCTGTTTACAACCTCATTAGGTACCCCAATTTCTCCTCCTCTTTGATAGGACTAAAACCCTATCGCCCCTTCAGCTTACATGATTAAATCAGACCTCTTTCAACTTGGCATCAACCCCGCCACTCGGCACCTATTCCTGGCCCACTTTTCCGCCTTGGGCCACCCTCTTCCTTCTGTCCACCTAGACCTCTCCACTTATAACAAATCTCAAACTCACCCTAATCTCTTCATCAATCTCCACAACCAAATCAAAGACCAACTCTCAAATTACACCTCCATCTATACTGATGGCTCCAAGGAAGGCAACAAGACAGCTGCTGCTGCCATCATCCAAGACATCACCTCAGTAGCAGACTTCCTGACCACTCATCCATCTTTTCAGCCGAGGCTAAGGCCATTCTCCTCGCCTCAACTTTATTGAGTACTCTCCTCTTAGTCACTTTGCCATTTTCTCTGACTCAAAGGCTGTTCTTACTTCATTACTCAATCTTAAATGGGATAACCTCACCTGCCACCTCCTCCTCCGAAACTCTTTTCTCCCACCCTCTGCAGGAAAAGTGTTCTTTCTTCTGATACCCAGCCATGTTGGCATCCCTGGCAATGACAGGGCTGATACAGCCGCTAAGCTTGCCCTTAACCTCCTCCCTTCCCTTTTCCCAAAACCTCTCTGACATCAAACCGCTTATCGCTTCTCTTGTTCGTGACCGCTGGCAAACCTTATGGAACTTCCAAATTGATAACAAACCCATGTTATCCAGCCCACAATCCCGATCAAATCCACCATTAACAACCTTCTCAGACGACAACGCTCATATTATCCGCCTTAGAATTGGTCACACCCACCTCACTCACTCCCACCTCCTTATTGGTTCCCCCAACCCTCTGTAACAATTGCCACTGCATCCTTACAATCCATCACGCTCTCCTTGCTTGCCCCTGTACAACCTTCCCAGAGCTTCTCTCCGCCCCCCACAACTCAATTGCTGAGTTCTTCCAAAAATCCTCCAGATAAAATAGTCTCCTTCCTCCAGCATGCATCCTCTACAATCATATTTAATCCTCCTCTTCCACCCCCTCTCTACTCTGTTTTTAGTTTTACCCATGCACCTCCTCTCTCGATCACAGCTTTCTGGCTTTTGTTCTTGAATTTCTCTCATTCTTCCCCTGGTCTCTTTCCTTACTACCTCTAAAATGATCTGACCTCTCAGGCACAATTTGACCTTCGTTGTCGTGGTGCCGTTAAGACCTCATCAAACAAACAAACAAACATAGAATCAGTGCGTACTTTGTGAGTATATATACGCTTAAATGCAGAAATGGATCTGTTATACAATCAGTGCGTACTTTGTGAGTGTATATACGCTTAAATGCAGAAATGGATCTGTTATAGAATCAGTCCTGTTATTTTGTGAGTATATATACGCTTAAATGCAGAAATGGATCTGTTATAGAATCAGTGCGTACTTTGTGAGTGTATATACGCTTAAATGCAGAAATGGATCTGTTATAGAATCAGTGCGTAAATGCATTTCATCTGTTATAGAATCAGTGAGTATATATACGCTTAAATGCAGAAATGGATCTGTTATAGAATCAGTGCGTACTTTGTGAGTATATATACGCTTAAATGCAGAAATGGATCTGTTATAGAATCAGTGCATTTTGTGAGTGTATATATGATTAAATGCAGAAATGGATCTGTTGTAGAATCAGTGCATACTTTGTGAGTATATATACGCTTAAATGCATGAGTGGTCTCAGGTAAACTCACAAGCAAACGCTCAAAGATGGTCACAGGCCATCATATTGTACGCTCGCAGTAATGGGTTTAAATTTATTTAAATGACTCCCATCATTTGCTCAATTTCTGTTTTTAGTGGGAAAATTTCATAATTTTACGAAGACTGGATATTTTATTTTTGCAGAGCACTAGTGCTAGTCTAATAGACAGACAAGTTTGACTGTTTTATCAATTTTTTATATTAAATAAATAAAGTTTTGATATCTTATTTTGTGGACCTGTGTTGAAGGCCATTGACTTTTTCTTTATTGTGTAACACACCATTTTCAATGTACATGTATATGTTTTCATGCCCAAATTTGGTAACTACGTGATTTGGGCATGAAGAATCGTGTTTAGTAATGTGTTGCTATAAAAGTTTTTGTTTTTTTTTACTTTCCACAGCATTTTTCTGTTTGAGGAAAGAGAACATCTTACGTTACCATGGCCTCAGGAGGGGCAACACCCCAGGGGAGTCTCACTCTGAAATGGGATCCAAAAAATTTAGAGATCAGAACATACTCAGTTGAGAAGACATTGGAACCTTTGGTCACCCAGGTATAGTATTTTGACAATGATTTGAGTTAGAATGTTCCATATCTCTATAAATGAGCTTTATCGTCTTAAAGGAGCACTCAGTTGAATTGTAAGGGCGTATAATTATGTAGTCTTTAGAGTATTACAGAACACACTTTTCGTATATGTAATGGTGTTGATAACATGATGTTTAAATTGACCGTGATTATTTCTCATAAAAACTATTTGTAAATTATCAAAAACTAGACCGGTGGTTTTACAAAATGTCATTGACTTACCGTAGCAAAAACTTTTTTTTGTACATAAGTTCCTTTAATTATTACTGTATGAGCAAAATAGCTCATTATGATAAATCTTCTAGACATGTTTGGAATTCTTCAGCAAAACATTAACTTGTATGCATTTAAAAAAATTCTACTGTAGTGGAGGTAAAACTACAGTACAAACTTTATGAAAGTTCCCTGTGTACTGTTTCTAGCACATGTGCCAATTGGGCTAAAATAGCCCGTTTCGGATTTGTCTAAAAATGTAGCCCAATTGGGCTGTGGCACTTGCAGTTGATAGCTCATTTGGGCTAAAACTTAACTTAAAAAACTGAAGCTCAAAAATGGCTATTGGGGCACTTTACAAGCATAGCACATGTTCTTTTTGATGACAAAGGAAAGATAAGCTCATGTCAGGCCCACTTTACCATGTCAATTTCATATGTTTCTCGTACACATTTTGAGATACAGCCATTTAATGTAAACAATAGCCTGTTTGGGCTATTTTAGCACGATTAGGATAACAAGTTTAGCTCAAATGGGCTATAAGAAAGAAGGTGGGGAAGAATGACAGAATTAGGCATTGTTCAAAATTTAAGAGTCACGTGACCTAAGTTTTGTCCAAGTGAAAAGCCTGATTTGGCTAAATAGCATGATTGGGCTATGCCATTAGAAATAGCCGAATTGGCCTTAGTCTAATTTGGCTAAAATAGCCTGATTGGGCTATACTATACATTTAGCCCATTTGGCACATGTTCCAGACTGACATGTACTTAAATCATATATCAAAATTTGATGGCATATATGTGAGTGGAACAGTACTGTATAAAAAAATCAGTGAGAATACCACCTGAAAAATAGTGTATTTGTATGTGAATATCAGTTTTTTTTTTTTTTTTTAAACGAATATCTACAAGAAAGTTATTCTATGATTCATCCTCATATTGAGTTTTGACAGCAGTCTTACTCCAAAGTCCAATCTCCAAGTACTGCTTTCTGAATAAAAGTGTCAAAAATCTTCACACTAAATATCGTGACAGAAATAATATTAATGCAGTAAGAACATTTGTATATGCCCACACTTTATCACAGGTATATCCTCTTTTGCAATTTGATGTACATGTACAATACTTTTTTTTTTTTTTTTTTCATGAAGAAGGGTGGGGGGGTTCTAAGAGCAATGAGCCAGAAACGTGGCAAAAACCTGAACTCTTTACCTTATATACTGTTGCTTACTCAAAAATGTTTTTAAAAATTTGTTTGTTAATGAAAAAATATTTTACCATTTTTCCTGCAATTATAAGTACCAAATTGTGGATTTTTTTCCAAGTTTACAAACATGCTCCTTAAATTTACAGATGTAGGTTCACCTTTCCAGTTTATCATAGATATTGCATCAATAAACTAGGATATTGGCACTCTCTAGAGCGCATACTTCCACACCATTACAATTCCAACATGCCTAGAATAGTTTTAGAGTTCATCTGATCACCATACCCAATATAATCTACCTCAGAAATCCTAGGCCCACCAAGAAATCCTAGGCCCACCATTTATATGTCAATGACATTCCTGATAATATAAAGAGCACGGTTAGACTGTTTGTTGCTGATGATTGTCTTGTGTATAGAAGAACTGATAAACCCTCTGGCCAATAAATTCTTCAAGATGATTTAAATAAACTTGAATAATGGCAAAATAAATGGCAAATAAATATCAACCCCTCTAAATGCTACATCCTCTCAATATTTCCTAGAAAATGCTATAAATCACCAGTTTAAACCTTGTGCAACCAGCCGCTAAAACATGTCAACTCCCACCCATACCTAGGTGTTGAAATTGATAATAAACTCAGATGGGATAAACATATACACAACATCACCAACAAAGCAAACTCTGTACTTGGCCTATTAAAATGTAACCTCTCAAAATGTCCCACTGACATTAAAACCACTGCATATAAAGCTTTAGTTAGGCCAGTACTTGAGTATGCATCAGCAGTCCCCCATTATGTAGTACTTGAGTATATGCATCAGCAGTCTGAGACCCCCTTTATGTAGATAAACTTGAATCAACTCAGAGAGCAGCCAGGTTCTGTATGGGAGACTACTCGTATTAATCTAGTGTCACTAGTATGCTTCATGAATTAGATAGGCCCCTGCTAATAACAAGAAAAAGGAACACCTGTACACAAATGCTATAAAAAATCAATAACAATTTTGTCGCCATTGATAATGATAACCTAATCCCAAACGCAAGAATTAATACAAGACAAGCATGATCTTAATTTCCACGTTTCTTATGCTAAAAAGAATGTTTATAAATACTCCTTCTTTCCTCGAACACTAAAAGATTGGAATGCTTTACCACCAGACATTGTACATGCACCTAGTCTAAACTGTTTTAAAGTTAAACTTGCTAAGCTTTTAAAAAAAAAAAATTCTCATACTTTTGCTATGCTTGGTTGGCATTCATGTCCTCTAGAAGGATTTTTGCTGACTTAACCTATTCAGATTCAGATTCATCCCCAAGTTTTGATCTGTAATGATCATTTGCAATCTGAGCACTTAAAGATTATTTTGTGACTTGATTCCTTCCAAGGCCATACCATTTTTTTTAGTTTTATTTGAGTGAAGCATCATTGTTTGAGTTCTAGTCAGCTGTGAAAGCCATCATTTTCCATTCATGGCAGAAACCAATTGTTTAATTTTCTTTGATTCCAGAGAACACTTTGATATAAGTCTCTTTGAGTTCAGAAAATTGATTGTTTGGATCTTCATTCAGAGCCCAAAGTCATTGTTTAGCACATTCCATTGGAAAGTTTTAACTTTAGTCTTGACATCTAAAGTCTTCACAGATCTCATCTTAAAACTTGCATCAATAAAAAATGTGTTTCCCCCTCAGGTGGTATAAACACATTTTTTATTTTCTGATTTTCATGATTGTTGAGGACAACAAACGTTTATCCTGTATACCTCAAAATTGAAAGTGCAAAGAAATGACATGCAAGTTTGTAAAGGAATGATAAAGTTCAGGCTTTCTTTAAAGGATTAATTCAGTTATCAAGCAAGTCCATCTTATATGAAAGAAGAACTCGAAAGAAACAAAATGATGAAGAAAGCATTCACAAATCTGATTCCATTAAGAAGATACTGTATTTTCAATTAAAGTTCTGTATCATTTTTACAAAAACGACCAGTTGTGACATCACAACCTCCAGATTCTTCTCAGTCTTTATGTAATTTACCATATGTTTTCCTGAGATTTTGTAGGTTAACAACCATTGGATACAGTATATCGGGAAAGTCGTTATACAGTTCTAGTAGGGATAATTATAATTTACCACCTGTAAGAGAATTTGAGGGGAAATAATTTAAATAATACAAAAAGCTCAAGCAATTTTCTTCAAAATACATTCATCATTTTTTTAAATGTGGGAATAAAGGAGCCAGCCTTATACAGCAGACTTACTACGCCAGTAATTTCTACACAGAAAAGACGAACTTTAAACTTGAATATCTTTTTAATGAAAGTTGTTTCCTCTTTCATATAAGATAAACTTACTTTACCACTCAACTCATCCTTTAAAACTGCATCCTGGAAATACTGTATGAAATGATTTTACCAACAGGGCATTGCTTGGTTTATATCAAGTCTTTTGATTTACTGTAAAAGGATTTCCACAAAGTGTACATGCAAGTACAGTACCATAAAGCAAATTCATAATAAGCAAACATTTACTTGGTTACTCCTACGCTGTGACCTTTGGATGAAAATGACCCTTTATTGTCTTCCAAAGGTGACGACTCTTGTAAACACAAGACCATCGGGTATGAAGAAAGGCCGCTCCAAGAAAGCACATGTTCTGGTTGCTGCTGTCGTCAAGGCAACAGAAAAATTTATCGAGAAAGGAGAAGAGATTGCCAATGAAATCCCAGAGATTCAAGAAGAGATGTTTAAAGCTGTGGATGAGGTCAAGAAAACCGGTATGTAATTTTCCCGTAATATTTACCACATATACTGCTGTTTACTTGAGGAATCTATATATTTTTTTAAAATTTAAAATATGATTTTTTTTTTCCTTTTCACAAATTCCTGGTTTCCTGCGGTGACTACTGCTAGAACCATAGATTTTTTCCAGCTCCGCCTGTATGTGTAGTCTTTTTGTTGCTGTCATGAAGTTCCGCCTGTATGTGTAGTCTTTTTGTTGCTGTCATGAAGCTCCGCCTGTATGTGTAGTCTTTTTGTTGCTGTCATGAAGCTCTGTCTGTATGTGTAGTCTTTTTGTTGCTGTCATGAAGCTCCACCTGTATGTGTAGTCTTTTTGTTGCTGTCATGAAGCTCCGCCTGTATGTGTAGTCTTTTTGTTGCTGTCATGAAGCTCCGCCTGTATGTGTAGTCTTTTGTTGCTGTCATGAAGCTCCGCCTGTATGTGTAGTCTTTTTTGTTGCTGTCATGAAGCTCCGCCTGTATGTGTAGTCTTTTTGTTGCTGTCATGAAGCTCCGCCTGTATGTGTAGTCTTTTTGTTGCTGTCATGAAGCTCCGCCTGTATGTGTAGTCTTTTTGTTGCTGTCATGAAGCTCCGCCTGTATGTGTAGTCTTTTTGTTGCTGTCATGAAGCTTCGCTTGTATGTGTAGTCTTTTTGTTGCTGTCATGAAGCTCGCCTGTATGTGTAGTCTTTTTGTTGCTGTCATGAAGCTCCGCCTGTATGTGTAGTCTTTTGTTGCTGTCATGAAGCTCCGCCTGTATGTGTAGTCTTTTGTTGCTGTCATGAAGCTCCGCCTGTATGTGTAGTCTTTTTTGTTGCTGTCATGAAGCTCCGCCTGTATGTGTAGTCTTTTTGTTGCTGTCATGAAGCTCCGCCTGTATGTGTAGTCTTTTTGTTGCTGTCATGAAGCTTCGCCTGTATGTGTAGTCTTTTTATTGCTGTCATGATATATCGATTACAGCGATATCGTGATATTGATTTTTCTATGATATTAAAAGTACCCTGGACCATGATATGTCATTTTTACATGTAAACTGCATATACCAGAAAAACTTGTGAAACAGAATTTCAGATATATTTCTAATTAATGAGATATTTATTAACAGAATGTTTTTAATGAATCTGATTCTTTTATGCTTCCGTTCATTAGATCATAAATTGTATGGAAAAATTGTAATTGAAAGCAGTTTTGTTAAATAAGTAATCACAGCATAGATATTGTGATATGGTGATAATTCACAATATTTTTGTCCACGATAATCGATATCTGATTTACCCATATCATGACAACCCTAGTATTTGTACAATCATTTACAGACTATATCTTTCCAGGTGAACAAGACACCATATGCATTATTATCTCAATTCTATTTCTTTTATTGGCTTTATTCAATTTTTGATCTTCATATACATGTATGACGACTATCCCTTAATACATCCCATCAAGAATCTTAAGGGTTGATTGATAGCATAATGTCTGTAGGCTTGTGGAATGTTTGCAGATCATTACATTCAAATTTCACTTTGCAAATTTTAGTGCAAACATATGCTTTGTTATTTCAAACATAAAGATAGAACCTTAACAACAAACCATTCAAACTGAACTATTCGTAAACCCAGGTGCAAAACTTCTTAATATTATGGAAAACAGCAGACTGTACTGCCTTATATGAGTGGTATAATTAGTGATGATTGACATGAGTCAGGTTATTACATTATAGCAGGCATGTTTCACTCAGAGAGCGGGCGTTTTCACCCCAAACATGACAGATTTATGACATATCTGATAGAAATTAAGGTGGTTGCTATTTTGAGAGAAAAAAATTGAGAAAAACGTTTTTGACTGTTATTGTGACTTTTTTTTTCAAAAGGAGAACCTTAAAGTAAAGACAACATTATTTTCTCTTGCTGAAAATGCTTTTGGCTAATGCTCCTTTGCAGTAGGCTATTCTGATGCTCCTTTTCAGGCCATTCTGATGCTCCTTTGCAGTAGGCTATTCTGATGCTCCTTTGCAGTAGGCTATTCCGATGCTCATTTGCAGTAGGCTATTCCGATGCTCATTTGCAGTAGGCTATTCCGATGCTCATTTGCAGTAGGCTATTTCAATGCTCCTTTGCAGTAGGCTATTCCGATGCTCCTTTGCAGTAGGCTATTCCGATGCTCCTTTGCAGGCTATTCCGATGCTCCTTTGCAGTAGGCTATTCCGATGCTCCTTTGCAGTAGGCCATTTCGATGCTCCTTTGCAGTAGGCTATTCCGATGCTCCTTTGCAGTAGGCTATTCTGATGCTCCTTTGCAGTAGGGCATTTTGCAAATTAAAATGATTGTTCGTCAAAATTCCCCAAATCAATCAATTTCTGTGCTTTGAGTTAAATTTATTTGAAATAAATTTCTTGATGGTGAGGAAATTTTCTTATAGTCCACAAAAGCTAAGAGTGTAAAATTAAGTAAAATCAGGTCAAGTTCTACAACCTTTGTATCAGTAACGAAAATGTGGGGATATTCTTTATTGGAATGGTTTAGCCCTGTGTGCATTTTGTATCTTTCTTCCATATTAAACATGTCTATGGACACATGGAAGGAATGTTAGTGGAATTAAGATATGTTGAAAACTATGAAAATGTGTCAATTTCAAGATTTCTAAAGCCTCTAATACTGTAATTAGAAATGTATATTGATGTGGAATAGCATTAATGATGATGAGGAACCTGCCAGATACTGTACTGGAGGTCACAGGAGGTGGCATATCTTGGTTATTTAAAAGTTATGCCTAATACTGAAAGTAATACCTATGAACAGAGCATCTAATTGTGAGTAATTTTTATATTTTGTAAAAGAAATTCAGTTTTTCAAAAATTTGCTTTTCAAGTTCAATCACTGATAAATACTATGAAAATTTTCCATGCAAAGTGTTAATTGGGAATATGAATATACAATACCCTATAGTACAAGCAAAAAGAAAGCTAAACATTCAGATATGATGGTCTACTGTTGTCCTTTAACTTGTAATGGGGTGGATAAAAAAAGAAATACATCACAAAATGGAAGACCAAAAACTTAGGGAACTTAAAAATTCTGTTAAATAAATCATTTAAAACATTTTGATGGAATTTTGATGCTACATTGTATCCATGATTTTCAATGTTTTTCAATTGTTTAATTGTGCGTACCAAGCACTCTAGTCAAGATATGATATATTGCATACCAAGCACTAGTCAAGATATGATATATATTGTTTAATTGTGCCTACCAAGCACTCTAGTCAAAATATGATATAATATATATTAATGCACTGCAGAAAATTTGATCCTCATTACAGAAAATCTGTTCAGGAAACAATCAGAACAATTGCAGTTTCGGATGAACACTAAATTGTTATTGGTGAATGTTTAAAACTGTGTTCATCTTTTTCGTACATTTCTTTCTCCCTTTTGTAAAATTTAGGCGAAGAAATGAAGGAAGCATCATCAGAGTTTGCTGACGATCCGTGCTCGTCCATGAAACGAGGCGCTATGGTCCGAGCAGCGAGGGCGCTCTTATCAGCTGTCACAAGACTTCTGATTTTGGCTGACATGGTGGATGTTCATCTCCTGCTTAAGACTCTCACAGATGTAAGTCAAGATATTCTGACTGGAACATGTGATTTGTATGATGTCAGGTCAATCATATAGCTGTCAGAAGTTGCTCATTCTTTTGCAGAAATGTCCTTTAATTGTCAAAACTGATGCATTGTATAAAGATTGTTTAAGGATTAGTTTAGTGGACAAGCATGTCCCTCTTATATGAACGAGGCCTTTAAAAGAAACAAAATGGTGAAGAAAGCATGCACAAATCTTATTCCATTCAGAAGATATTTAAAGGATTAGTTCAGGGGTCAAGCATGTCCATCTTATATGAAAGAGGACTTCAAAAGAAACAAAATGGTGAAGGAAACATTCACAAATCTTATTCCATTAAGGAGATACTTAATGCATTAGTTCAGGGGTCAAGCATGTCCATCTTATATGAAAGAGGACTTAAAAAAAACAATATGGTGAAGAAAGCATTCACAAATCTTATTCCGTGAAGAAGATATTTAAATTTAAAGTTTGGTATTATTTTTATAGAAACGACTGAAATCAGACTAGTTGTGATGTCATAGCCTTAGATTCCTCAAAGTCTTTATGTATTCTATTATATTTTGTCCTGCGATTTTGTGGCTTAAAGACAATGGGATATATTACAAAAGTAGTAAAACTGAATCTAGGAAAGGTATTTTTTAAATACCACTTGAAAAAAGTTTGAGGGAAAATGATTTAAATAGTAAAAAATTAAATAAACTTTCTTTAAAATACATAAAGACTTTTGAGGAATCTGAGGCTGTGACATCACAAATAGTCTGATTTCAGTCGTTTCTACACAAATGATACCAAACTTAAAACTTGAATATCTCCTTAATGGAATAAGATTTTGCAATGTTTTATTCACCATTTTGTTTCTTTTAAAGTCCTCTTTCATATAAGATGGACATGCATGACCCCTGAACTAATCTTTTATTCTCCCTTCTGTCCACCTAGACCTCTCCACTTATCACAAAACTCAAACTCACCCTAACCTCTTCATCAATCTCCACAACCAAATCAAAGACCAACTCTCAAATTACACCTCCATCTATACTGATGGCTCCAAGGAAGGCAACAGACAGCTGCTGCTGCCATCATCCAAGACATCACCCTCAGTAGCAGACTTCTTGACTACTTATCCATCTTTTCAGCCGAGGCTAAGGCCATTCTCCTCGCCCTCAATTTTATTGAGTACTCTCCTCTTAGTCACTTTGCCATTTTCTCAAAGGCTTTTCTTACTTCATTACTCAATCTTAAATGGGATAACCTCACCTGCCACCTCCTCCTCCAGAAACTCTTTTCTCCCACCCTCTGCAGGAAAAGTGTTCTTTTCTTCTGGATACGCAGCCATGTTGGCATCCCTGGCAATGACAGGGCTGATACAGCCGCTAAGCTTGCCCTTAACCTCCTTCCTTCCCCTTTTCCCAAAACCCTCTCTGACATCAAACCGCTTATCGCTTCCCTTGTTCGTGACCGCTGGCAAACCCCATGGAACTCCCAAATTGATAACAAACTCCATGTCATCCAGCCCACAATCCCGATCAAATCCACCATCAACAACCTTTTCGTGATCGACAACGTTCATATTACCCGTCTTAGAATTGGTCACACCCACCTCACTCACTCCCACCTCCTTATTGGTTCCCCCAACCCCTCTGTAACAATTGCCACTGCATCCTCACAATCCAACACGTTCTTCTTGCTTGCCCCCTGTACAACCTTCCCAGAGCTTCCCTCGCTCCCCACAACTCAATTGCTGAGTTCTCCAGAAAAATCCTCCGGATAAAATAATCTCCTACCTTCAGCATGCATCCCTCTACAACCATATTTAATTCTCCTCTTCCACCCCCTCTCTACTTTGTTTTTGTTTTACCCATGCACCTCCTCTCTCGATCACAGCTTTCTGGCTTTTGTACTTGAATTTCTCTCATTCTCCCCCTGGTTTCTTTCCTTCCTACCTCTAAAATGATCTGACCTCTCAGGCACAATTTGACCTTCGTTGTCGTGGTGCCGTCAAGACCTCATCAAACAAACAAACAAATTATTTAACTTTTTAGTGTTCTCTTTAGAAGGCTCTTTGTAGCTTTTCATATACAGTAAGGTCATCCTTCACCCCAAATTTTGGCCTTCCGTTTTTTCCTAACAGACACACAAGCTATCATATACTGATGAAGGGTCTGAAATGTATAGCTGGTCACACTAAAATGTATAGCTGGTCACACTGAAGCAGAAATGCAAAATGAAGAAAAAAATGTTCCCAGGAAATTTCATTTATTTGTGGATTACCAGACAGTAACCTGCCATGGTGTATACACACTGCTTGTTATCAAAGTCATGGCAGACCTGGCTGTCAATAGTGTCATATCTACAATATATTCAGGACCAAGGATTTGAATTGAATCCTTTTCAAATTGCTGATCTTGATGCAGAATGTATTTGATAAAGAAACCTTGTGGTCTCTAGCTTAGCATCTGAATGATAATGATGATATATCTACTTCAGCTCTTGAAATTGAGCTTTGTGGTCTCTAGCTTAGCATCTGAATGATAATGATGATATATCTACTTCAGCTCTTGAAATTGAGCTTTGTGGTCTCTAGCTTAGCATCTGAATGATAATGATGATATATCTACTTCAGCTCTTGAAATTGAGCTTTGTGTGTGTGTCTGTGGTCCCAGCCTAAAAACCTAAAATCATCGTTCCATTTGTTTAATCTGCTTCACAAGATATACATTTGAGATGCCACATTGATTCTTACATTTCTCTATAATTTGATTAAGGTTGAGGATGACATCGAGAGAATCAAGAGGTCAAGAAACCAAGAGGAGCTCGCTGGCAACTTCAGGGCTTTTGGCAAGAACATGATGGAGTTCAACGAACTCTCAGGAAAGAGACAAAATGTAAGTTATACTGACCACTGTTTTGCTTCAACGATACATATGCACATACCTTTGTTGTGGCCACTTTCTGAAAGCATCTTATTAAAAAGTAAAAAGGGGATATAGTAATGATTTATTAAAGTGTTGATATTTAGTTATTGCATCTTGCTAATAAGTGTAGAGTTCATATGGTTTGGGCTTTGATTTATTTAAATTTAAAGGTTTGTCAATGTTTGTTTCTTGTAGTATAAGCAGTCTTCATACATTTAAAGGTTAAAATATGAGCAGGCTATTACATACAAAATTAATTTAAAAATGAAAGAAATAATTTGATCTCTTTTATTCTTTGGCAAGTTTTAATATTCACTGTTTGTTTCTTTTTTGTATTTTATTGGTTTATTTATTGCCAAAAACAAAGGCCTTGTAAATATTTGTTGCTTAAAGTGTACAGTATCCAGCCTTCATGCATATATAACAAGATAAGATTGATGCTGGGCATTATATTCTTTTTTCGTCCCTTAAACATTTAATTAATAAATCAAAGGAAATGTTTTACTACTTTCATAACATAAGTTTCAACATTCTTTTCTTACTAGGATTTGAAAGATCCACGAAGGCGAGATGAGATGGCTGCTGCAAGGGCTGACTTGAGGAAACACAGCACCATGCTTTTCACTTCCTCAAAGGTATGCACTAACCTAGTAAAAGAGTATATTATATGTACAGATTAAATCTGCAGGGGAAAAAATAAAGATATCTAGATGTAATAAGATTGAATAGTTGATGCAAAAATGGCTAAGTCATAAAGGTGGCAAGTAAAGTTCAACAGACCTGTCAAAACTGATGAAAAATGGATTATTCTCCAGCTGTCAGGACAAATGGAAAATTGTGATGTTACATGAGTAACCCTTCTGTTTGTTAAGGTTACCGGGTTGTTTGGTCTTTTACAAGTTTGCAAAAAGAAATAACTATCTTTAGGTTTTAATTGCATTTGTTCTTTTAAAAAAGGTATTGTTCTGGAAAGTCTCTCTCTGTAGACAAAATAACAGAATTGCACAATGATGTTGATCATACTTCCAAAATATTCCCACTGATATTTTTATACAACCATGTAGATTTGAAGTATATAATCTAATTTTCTTCAAAAAATTGAGTCTTGTTTGAATGCCAGTAAAATTCAGGATGAACATTGCATTAATATGATCTATGATTTTGCTGTTGGGATTTGTATTAAATTGTTTATTATTATTATTATTATCATTATTATTATTGTTATTATTATTATTATTATTATTATTATTATTATTATTATTATTATTATTATTATTTTTATTTATTTTTTATCTTTTATATTATTGGTGTAATTTTTTTAAATATTATTATTATTATTATTATTATTATCATTATTATTATTATTATTATTATTATTATTATTATTATTATTATTATTTATTATGTTTTTTGTATTATTATCATTATTCTTGTGGTTTTTTTTTTTTTGGGGTGGTGTTATTAAATATGCTTTTGGATATAATAAAAGGTGTGATGGTGTTGTTGGAGTAAAATATTGTTGAAGTAAAGCAATTGATATCATTGATATCAGTTTAAGAAATGTTAGTCAAACTTACTTTGCACTGTTTCAAATTATCGTGGAAGATACAGAACAATAGAAGTAGACCAATCATGAAGTAGCTCATCTATGATTAAGTAAATGTGCTTCATTGTCTTGAAGAATAAAGTCACAAAATAGATATACTGGAAATGACACAGAAAGAGTCACTGTCTTATTTTGACTTTTATTTTTATTGAGCTGTGAACATTTAGGAATTTTAGTAGATGTGTACGCCCAAGAAAAAAAGGGAACGTGTATCGTTTAGTACTGTTATTTTCGGAAGTACACCAAAATTGCTCCAATTTATGATGCTAACTAAAAAAATTGTACAGTTATTTTGACTGCATTGCCCAAATAGATGCTGAATTTTGCTTTTCAAATCAAAAGTTTGCAGAATAAATCATCAATTTAGTTTGATGAAAACTTCCCTAGTGTGATTTAATCTCAACAACTTAATGACTCGCTAGAGCTTTCACTGTGAAAATCTTGCATACTATGATACTCGTAAAACATTTCAAAACTTAGTCACCACAGAAGTATTGTTCATATCAGTCCTCTGGAAAAAATGGTCACCATCTTTGCAAAGCATGCAGAATTTCAGCTCTGTTAGAACCTTTTTTTGTTCGTTTATTTTGCAATATGTTTTTCTTTCTTGCAAAATTTAAATTTGACTCATCAGGTAATATTTACATGTAAATGTACTGCTTGTCACGAATCAAGTATTTTGACTATGTGCTTTTTTTATTAATTTAACAGCTTGTAAATCGGGGCTTGATAGAGTGGGATTAAAGCCTTATGTAATGGCTTATTGTTAGTTTCTTCAGTTCACTGTTTACTGCCACAACAATCGCGGTGCATTTCACAAGTTTAATCAGATTTTGGCGAAATCAAAGTGCAAAAGGTGGTTACTGCGCATTTGTGATTCTCGCATTTAAAAAGGTTTATGCTAATCTGGTTTACAGTTTGCGAAAGTTATTGATTGGAATTTTGTCAGCCGAATGTGTGTGTGATTTAAATCATAGGCAATGTTGATTTTCAACGGCAAGACCTCACTATGAAAAACGATTACTCGCAATTCGATAATTAGTCAACGTTTAGTGCATTTGCGAACGTTTAGCACATTTGCGAACGTTTAGCGTGTACATGCTAAACCTTCACAGCTCTTCTGACCACCACAGTGTCGTTCAACCTTGTCAAGCACAACTACAATAATTGCAAGAGCAATATCAGCTGAGAGATGGTTTATCTCTCATGAACAGAAAGTAACGTTATCGATGTAATAAGCGTCCAGGGTGCTTACGAAAATAGAATTGCAGTACTTTTTATGCCTCCAGTTTCTTCCTAAAGAGCGCCCATGCTTGGGGTGCATACAGTGTGCTGTTTAAACTGCATTGTGTGAATTGGTTCTATACTAGTTCCATAATAGCCTGATAACCACCACAAAAACATTGTGAGCGTCACGCACAAAATAAGCAAAGAATGTAACAAAACTTGAGAATTTTAAGTCTTCAAATTAATCAAATTGCTTGTCAGTCAAGAACGGGTGGGTGCTTAATTGAGCAGGGGCACTTACTACAGTGTATTGCTCAGTTCAAACTGATAAGTAAGATTTTGTAATTATCTTTCAGGCCTACTTGCGCCATCCAGATGTTCCAGCTGCAAGAGAAAATCGTGACTATGTCGTACGTCAAATGGAAGATGCAATGAACACCATCTCGAGTGTGACTCAAGCCACCGGGGAGTCACAACCAAACATGAACATCGAAGGATCGGGAGAACTTATAGCAGCTTTGGATGAACTAGATGTAAGTTATCTTGGTTGTGGATGTATCATTTGTATGCTAGACCATCAGTTGCCATAACGTGAAGGGATAACCCAGAGTCAGCCAGTGCCATGTGCAACATTGTCTGGATTCAACTGGTTTTGTGTTATTCTGTTGCCTTCTCATTGTAGAGTGTTTTTGCTGGATTTCTAAAAATTTCTGATTTATGGAAAATATTTAATAATATGTTTGTTATCTGCTGTGTTATTTTAATGATTTTTTTGTAATAATCATATATTTAAACTATTGCCAAGACAATGAGGGAATGTATTACCATATCAGTGCTTGATTTACCATGATAGTAGTGAATGTATTACCAAATTTGAAACGTTGCACATGTTTATCTTGAAACAGGGTGTGATTAAATCTCTTGAGTGGATCTTAGGGACAAATGAAAATTTTCACTGTATTTTATGCAGAAAAAGGCTCATTGGTACAAGGATGACATTGTAATTCAAAAGTCTTCAACCTATACCAAAATGGCCATATTAGTCCAGAAGGATGTAAATTTGTGGGTATGCAAGTGGAAATAAGATTTTTCCAGATAGAAGCATGACAGGCATTCTGCTTGAAACTTTGCCAAACCTTATCATTCCATTTTGCTTTTTCAGCAACAAGTTATGATGAATCCATTGCAATACAACGAAGTGAGAACACGCCCCTCCTTGGAAGAACGTCTTGAGAGCATCATCAGTGGTGCTGCCCTCATGGCTGACTCATCGTGTACTCGTGACAACAGAAGAGAGAAAATTGTTGCTGAGTGTAATGCTGTCCGCCAAGCCCTACAAGATCTGCTGTCAGAGTACATGGCTTGTGTGAGTATTTAAAGTACTACATGGAATACAATTGTTGCTTAACTATGAATGATGTATAGAGCAAAGTTGGAATTAATTATCAAATTTCCCAAGGTTCTGAATAAAGGTGTCGAAAATCATCTCTTGAAAACTTGTGACAGAAATGATATTAACATAGTAAATATTTACAAGTTGCTCAACTCAAGAAATCTATAAAAAAAAATATTAAAAAAATTATTTTTCTGAATTCCCATTTTTTTCGCATTTATAATCACCAGAACCATATAATTTTGTCCAGGTCTAGTATAGAGTTTAATTACTAAGGAAATAGTAGCATTGTTTTAATTGAAATGATAGCTATGTCATCTTCAGTGTTGTGCAAATAAATCTGATTTAATGTGTCCATACAACACCAATTCAATGGAGTGCTGAAAAATGTCAAGTGATTTTTATGAAGAACTCTTATTTTGTATGCTTACCAATTTTTTGTGACTTCATACTACCATACATATTTTGCCAGAAATCCACACTTGAATCTTTCCTTTTTCTAAAATTATAAAACTGTTACCAAGACATCCTACTTGTTATTTAAAAATCTGACATTTTTTAAAGAAAATAATTCAGATTAAACAATAGGAGACATTTAAAAAATTGTATTGGTTGAATAAACAAATTTCAATGTAAATTTTGCACAATTCTATTATTCTATTCTGAAATTAAGATTTTTCTTCAGGAGTATACTGAACCTGTTTTGTGTCATACTTTTTTTTTATAGGCCCAGTCAGGTCAAGATCACAGTGACCCATTGGATGATGCCATTGACAGAATGTACAAGAAGACCAAAGACCTTCGCAGACAGGTATTTCTAGAGATTTAAAGTTAATATCATAAAGCCTGATTTTTTCAGTTATTTGAAACAATCCCATACAGACTTTCAGTGATGTATAGGGCAGTGATTTCATTACAAATTTGAATGGGCATCAAGTTAATATCAACTGTAACGAGACAAGTTTAGGAACAATGTGGTTTATTTACTGAACACAGAAGGTTTGGCCCAATCTCCTACAAAGCACGAAACATTTTTTTTTCCTGAACAGTATTTTAGAAAAGTATATTTCTACCATCTACAGTACCTTCAAATATTATACAAATTATTATCAGTACCTTCAAATATTATACAAATTATTATCAGTACCTTCAAATATTATACAAATTATTATCAGTACTTTCAAATATTATACAAATTATTATATACAAATTATTATCAGTACCTTCAAATATTATACAAATTGATATCAGTACCAAATATTATACAAATATTTATACTTTAAAATTATACAAATTATCAGTACCTTCAAATATTATACAAATTATTATCAGTGCCTTCAAATATTATACAAATTATTTTAAATTATAAAGAGGCACTAGACTGAAAAGTGAGAGCACAATTGCAAGAGATTCACAAATAATCAGCAAAAATTAAAACTTTTACCACGTTGTAGAACTACAAAACTTTTCTAATGCCACTATCTATACCATGGAGTTATCTGAGATTCATAAACAGTAATATCTCATCACTTTAAAGTTTAAAATATTTGAAAAATTCCCCAAAAAGACTCCCATACTTATGGGTCAAGTTACTTTTAAGATCAGGTTAAATCTTACTTTATACCTTTTTTAGCAAAGAAATTACCATCAAATGTTGCTTGTCTAATATATCTTCAAGGTCCATACGCACAAGAGCTTGATTCCAAAACTCACAAAGTACACTCATGGACTTTTTTCTGTTTTTCTTGCAGTTGCGTCGTGCGGTGGTGGATCACGTATCAGATTCATTCCTGGAATCGCACATGCCATTGTGGATGTTGATTGACGCTGCCAAGAACGGACAAGTACAAGAAGTGGAGGAGTATGCTCGAGTGTTCCAAGATCACGCTCAGAAGTTGGTGGAGGTATGCGCTTATTTTAGTGGCAGAGGCTTAATTCAGGAATAGTAGAAAGTTGGGTGTGACCTAGAAGCTTGGTTGTATTGGCATTTTGCCGATACCAATATATATCTTAAAAATCATACCAGTATTACAGAAATACCTGTATAAAGTTGTACAAAAAAGTTTTAAAAGATATTTGCAGAACTACTACATAAAAAATACACACTAAAAGTATGTAATTTCTGTCTTTGTGGATGTTGATTGAGGCTGCTCAGAACGACAAAGAAAGAGAAGTGCTAGAGTATTGCACGGTCACGCTCAGAGGTTGGTTGAATAGAAATGTTGCAACTCATTGAAGAAAGTTTTAAATTTGTGAAAAATAGTATAATGGTTGATTGTAATGTTTAGTGTCAGGATGTAAACTCTCCCACAAATGGTTAAATTGAAATTCCTCCCCACACATTGGATCAAATTGAAACACATGGAACCTTAAAATGACCTATATCCTGGTGTATCAATTACATCCCAAGTTTTTCCTTTTTCAAAGGTGCTCAAATTTTTGTAAGATATTCTATAAATGAAACATTTTGAGAAAAATGGAGTTTCTAGTTCCCAGACTCCCCCACTTTCTCTTTTTATCTTCCATTCTCTTTATCTTTGTCAAGGATATGTCATTTTTATGAATGTGTACTAAAAAATATTGGTGATACATTTTGAAGTGAATTTCTGTTATACCTTAATTGAGAAATGTGATTCATATACACGTCAATTATCATTAATTGCCAGCAATGTCTCATATCATTTTTTTTATTATCAGGTGGCAAACTTGGCCTGCTCCATGTCTAATAACGAGGATGGAGTGAAGATGGTACGGATGGCAGCATCACAGATTGAGATTCTCTGCCCACAGGTACAATTGAAAAATTCATTCTTTTAGTAAACAAGTGAATGGTTTAAAAAAAAATTGGTATTAAATACATGATCTTCCAAACTTTTGTCACAATTGTGCTCATCTCCGACTCTTTTAAAGTTTCCATCTGATGGACTGTGAGCTTCATCCATCGAACTATTGTCCACTTCTTCTAAAGATGAGGAACAGGTGAAAGATGACCTACTTCTGCCTTCAATGTTAAGTGTATTTGTCTATTTGGATGTGGATAATTCCCCTAGTTGAATCTCAGCCATACGCTAACCAACGAATGCACATATTTCGTGCTTCACCGATTTTGATTGTGATGTTAATCAGGAAATGGATAGTAATTTGTTGTTTTTTGGCCAATTTTTCAGGTCGTCAATGCAGCCAGAACACTTGCTGCAAGACCCAAGAGTAAAGCAGCTCTTGACAACATGGACGTCTTCAGGGAACAGTGGGAGAAGACTGTCAGGCTTCTTACTGATGCAGTTGATGACATTACCACCATTGATGACTTCTTGGCTGTATCAGGTAAATATTGCATTCATGCAGTGCACATTTGGGGCCAGAGATCAAGAATAGTAGGTTAAAGCAGTGTTGGCAATAGGATTCTAAATTTGGAGCAGGATTTTTTTTTTCCTTATGATTTTTTCTTGGACAGGAAATTAACAAAAAAAAAATGGGTGACTTATTTTTTTCCTCAAGAATTTAAAAGGAATATCATTAACATAGATACAGTCGTGACCAAAATGTAGTTGGGACATGTTTTTTGCAAAGCGCACAACATTGAAAGCGGGAAGGTGGGGAAAGATGCCGTTTAATATTGTTGAGCGGTTTTGTCCAACACTTTTGGCCATGATTGTAGCTTAGGTTTTTATTGGCAATGTGTTGCCAGGTTACTCTTTGAAATGAAAAGTGAAGAAGGTAGATTTTGAATTCTTCTTCATTATTAACAGGAACAGTAATTTTTTATTGGAATGATTTGAATCCATTAGAAAATGAAAATGTCTTTCAGATATAAGTGTTTACTACCATGCATAAAAATTAAAAGCAAATGTTATCAGATGTGTTCTAATTAACATTTAGGTTGTTTGAACAAGTTTTGGATATCTATTAGATGTGTTTTACTTAACTTTTTAATATCTAGAGGGACATATTTTGGAGAATGCAAACCAGTCTGTGATGCCTGTACAGGAGCAAGGCTCTGAGATCCTAAAAGTGTTTGAACAAGTTATCAATGGTCTTCCCACCTTCCACAAAAATTAATAACAAGCTTCACTTGTTGCTTATCTATCAGATGTATTCTAATTACTTTTGTCTATCCAGAGGGACACATTTTGGAGGATGTGAACCAGTGTGTAATGGCCCTTCAGAGCAAGACCCTGAGTCCCTAAACCAGACGGCAGGCAACATCAAAGGTCGCTCAGCTCGCATATGCTTTGTTGTGAATGCAGAGATGCTTAACTGGGAACATGGATTGTACACAGAGAAGGTGGGAGATGCTGTCTCCATTCTCAAAGAGCAAGGTGAGTGGGCTGGGTCATTTTGTGACTACTTGGTTTCGATGACTACCAAATGTACTAAATTAAAGTTTGTTAAATCCATCCAAGCCGTTAGGCTTATAGGGCATGAGCTTATCCCCGGTTTCCTTGGCGCATGCAGATAAGAGTACACGACTCCCCCTGGGTGGGACACCAGTCCATCGCATGTTAAGCTCCCTAGCAACGCTGATACTCATTTTACAGGTAAGTGGACTGGAGCAAAGTGTCTTGATCAAGGACACAATGCAGCGCTCGCAGCGGGAATTGAACACTGTACCTTGCGCATATGAGCAAGACAACCACTGAGGCACTGCATCTCTCAATTGAAGTAAAGTTATCTAAAGATTTTCAAATTAAACTAGTGCATATCAACTGTACAAGTAAAGTTATCTGTACATCTTATATTTCAGTGTTAGACTAGAGCGTACCAAATGTACAAGTAAGTAGTTATCTATGCAACTTCAAAGTTAATTATACATCTAATATTTCAAAGTTGGACTACTGCATACCAAATGTACAAATCAAGTAAACTGAAGATTTCAACAAATCATCAGCCTTTTAGTTTGCCCACTTTAGGTTTCAGGCAAACTGGTTAAGGCAATGTCATTATCACATGGGTTAGATTTGGTCACACTTTTAACTACATCTTATAATCTTGAGTTTTTAGCACCTTTTTTTCTCTTTAATCATCTGCACTCATGGCACAGACTGTCAAAATGCTGTCAACTCCAACTAACAAACATACTTCCACCACACCCATCAATGACTTTTTCATGTTGGTTTTTATCTTTATCCCTCCTTACAGTCATACCACACTTCAAGCAGATGGTGGAGATGGCCGTAGAGGCTCTGAGCAACAACCCTCCTCGAGAAACCGATGAGAACGAGTTTATTGATTCTTCCAGGATGGTGTACGATGGGGTCAGGGAGATCAGACGAGCTGTCTTGATGAACAGGGTAAGAATTGATGGTCAAAGAAAAATGGTGTGTCCTACCTAAACATAAGCAATTTCTCACTATACCAGTCTGACCTGGGTGGGTGCATCGATACATTCAAGGGCTTTAGGATAGCTGTAGCAGCCATTCACCGAGGCTTTCCAGTTGAGTTGATGGTCACAGACTCCCGACCACTGGAGAAGTTAGCGAAAAGAATGTTCTTATAAAGACCTTCTTTCAAGATTCTTGCGCCCCTGTGAGTCATGCAAGCTGTCTTAGGGGCACTTGTGAAAGCTTCGTTCGAGCCACCCCTGACGTGCCCACTCAGGGGTTGATGCTTAAAAGTTCGTCTTTCTCCCAGAGCAGGTATTCTTAACGTTGCTTTCCGCCTTCAGACCTGTCAGAAAACGGTATGGTGCCCTGTGTGGTTTCTTAAGAATTGCATTAAATGTATGCAGCCGCTGCTCGGCGATACAAAAAAGCTTTTTGTTTCTCTCATCGTACTGTGTCACAAGACACTATCTCACGATGGATCGTTCAAAACAATTTCTTAAAATGGTCAGTGTTAATTGTTCATGGAACAGCCAGGGTATGCACTCAAGTAAGAGGCATAGCCCCTTACACAGGATAATTCGTGCAGCCATTTGGAAAACACCTGCCACGTTTATTCCCTTGCATTTACTTGACTTACTTTATGAACTTCATGTTACCCTACTAACTATTGCTTTAACAAAGTAGCGCCCTAACAAAAAAATGTCCAAGGTTCAGGAATTCCTTAATTTGCCTTAGCTAACACATGCTTCATTTTCGATTGTGTTATTACTCACCAGTTCTGTCTCGTGGACGAACTTAGTGAATTTTGTTGCATTATCTTAGACACTGCTATGATATTTATATCGTGTCTGAATGCTCTTTTTGTTGGCATGTTTTTTGAGATACTAACTCATTCTCATGTGGCGATTGCCTCAGTTACTGCTAACAGGTAGTGACCTGTCCAACTTTACTGTAACTGGAAGTAATTTACTATTGTTTAGTAATTCCTAGTCCTTTTAAGTAGGAAAACTAGTTCTAGTATTAGGACCAGCCTTTTGTGGGCTTCAACCTGAACTCCCTTCTTTCTGATCCTCAGTTTCAATCTGATTGCATAATTATAGCATGGAAGGCAAGATATAACTTAAAGTAAATTTACCCTGCTTAGTGCAGCAGGAATATTTATGAGAGTTATACTTACCTTTCATGCATCCTCCCACCTCCCCTCTCGTTCAGACCTCGGTGGAATGTTAAGTGAGGGATGTTAGAGGTATGCTGGAGGTTAGGGCTGGTTTGGTAACTACGTTTTTAGTTCGGTTAGAAGTGCATTAGAATCAGGTTATGGACCAGATTGCATATTTATAGCATGGAAGGTGAGTATAATCTCATAAATATCCCGCTACACTAAGCGGGATAAATATTTATAAATATGTATATGTATGTATGTAAATATCCCCGCTACACTGAGCAAGGTACATCCTCATCCACTCTTATTATTTTGTCTTTGTAATGTTGTATTTTTAAGTTTCAAAAATTTGATTAGACTTGTAGTATTAGTTTAGTGGTCATACATGCCTATCTCGTATGATTGAGGACAAGAAGCTAACATAAATGTGAAGAAACTTCTTTCACATATTGTTCTGTTCAGGAGATAATGAATTAAGTGAATAATAAGAAATTTGTATGGAAACTTGTGGAAGAGTGATGTCACACCCTCACTTAGTAGCCACTGTTATTGTAATAATTGAAAATTAATTACACTTTTTTAAATGGACAACACTTACTTCCAAATTTCTTCAGGTGGTAAATCAGAAGCTATATTACTAGATTCTGGTTTTGTAGATTCCTGACATATCCAATGGAACTTGTAAGCCATAAAATACCAGGAGAAGTGCCATAAAATCTCAGGGAAAAGTGTTAGAAAATACACAATGAGGTTGTGATGCAGACCAATTTTATTCATTCCTACACAGATAAGACAGAACTATGAACATTGTTATCTCTTCAACATAGTATGCTTTCTTCGCCATTTTGTTCCTTTTAACATCCTCTTTCATTTAATATGAAAATGCTTAACCACCAAATAATCCTATAATGTTGATGTTGGGCTTTCGTGGTATTTCGCTATTATGATAAACTTTACAACTCTAAAAGTAAGTTCTTGTTTATTTTCACAGCGTATTGATGAAATTGAAACAGACTCAGAGGAATATCCGGAAGACGATGAGTATGACAACAAGAGCAGATGTAAGTCGTTTCCCAAACTTTATTTAATTCTGTATGCTAATTAATGATATCAAAATACTCTTTTATTAAAGTGAAAATCTGTATAATTTTAGCCCTTTTATTTGCAAATGATTCCCTATATGTGGAGGTAGCTTCCCTTTTGCCTCCTTTTTTTGGTTTGACAATTTGACCAACAAACTTTATTTCCTTCTGTATGCTAATTAATGATGAAATATCAAATACTGTACCATTTTTTTTAGTGAAAATCCCTTTTATTTGCAAGTGATTCCCTATATGTGGATGTAGCTTTCACCTCTGCCTCCTTTTGTTTGGTTTGACAATTTGACCAAGTCGTTTCCCAAACTTTATTTAATTCTGTATGCTAATTAATGATAGAAATATCAAATACTGTACTCTTTTATTGCATTTTTGTGGACCACAGAGGGTCAGTGAAAATTTGTATAATTTGTAGCCCTTTTATTTGCGAGTGATTCCCTATATGTGAAGGTAGCTTCCCCTCTGCCTTTCTTTGTTTGTTTTGACCCTTTCTACAATGGTACGTAAAGTACTTTATACTGTTCTCTGCAATGGTACCACAAACCAACAACATTCTCTTATTCCCAGGAACTTTACTCAGCACTGCAGCTCTGCAGTCAGTAAATCCAATTCTCTGTGATCGCTCTGCTCCCATATCACACTTTAAACAGCAGGTGATGGTTTAAAGTTGGTTGCATAGCCAAAAAGTTATAGTCTGTGCATAACTTGTCACTTTATGTACTATTTTTTAAGAAAACGGATAAAATAATTATTCCAAGCATATTAAACCATTTATATCATTTACAGAATTTTCTGCTTCTACATCAGAGATTTGAGTTATTTATAAATTGAATGCTACCCATTTGTTTGATAAATTTTGAGTCTTTTGACCAATTCCAATATCTGATTTCTCTTTCTCCACAGCGAGCTATCAAACTGAAACGTTCCATGAATCATATGATGAAGGTGTGACATCCAGGGTAGGTTTAGATATATACTTTCTTTTGCCGTCCCCCTCCTTGTCCCCCTACTGCCATCAAATAACTCTCCCTAACACTTATACTGACACTTGCGAGTTCTTTTTATAGTACTATGTAGAAAATAACATGATACGGGTAACATGAACGTTGACTTTGGGTCTTAGAATATACTCAATTATTGAGTATATCTCATATGCAATCAAGATGAATTTGCAAATTGGTGTCATTTCTAATCATTCTACATGTAGGTACCATAGGTTGCGTTATAATTTTTTGCCTGGCGTATTTGGTTACGACAAGCCCTTGAAGTTTGGCGTATTTTGTAAATTTGCCGTCGTATGTACAGGCCTTTGCGTAATGTACAGGGCATTGCGCGCTAGCGAAGCATGCAAGTAATTGTTAACACACACACTTGTCTTGGCCTGCCTCACTAAAGTGAATCAAAATTGCGATTGAAATACCAAAAGCATTACAAAATCGGACTATTATTATCATAAAAATAGGAAAAGTTCATACACAATCCTTGTATAATGTTGATTGTTGAATCATGAAATTTGGGTTAGCAATCCCAAAATAAACTAGAAAAAACTTTTGTTTATCCTAGCCAAACTTTCATGAGGTTATAGTGAACTTTGACCAATTGTCAACGATAACATACTATTCGGATCTTGAACACGCCTACTTCCTTACAGTATAGTAACTTGACTTGCAGATTGTGATCACTTCACAGATACACGATCAACACAATACAGGAGGAAAGTTGAATCCTAGCTAATAATATCGTTGACAATTGACAGCCTGCTTTCAAAACACCATAAAAACTTTCAAGTACACTGTACAGTGTATGTGCATCATGCATAGGGTCTATGTATTAGCCTATATGTGTTTATGACAGCACTACGGGCATGTTGAATCATTCGGCCGTTAGTCTCGTAGTTGTGTCATTTTTCTTTTATTTATGAGTAATTCAAAATCATTTTTGTGTGAAATAAAACTTTGAATCGCACTACAGAGGAAAGATGTTAATGATTTTCATTTATGTTAATGAAAAACTTTGGCATTAAATTCACATGCTAAATCTAAATCTTACGACGCAGGTACAACCTGTGTCGTAAGAAAATTCAGCCATGGGCGTAATGTACGACAAATTTGTCGTTAATGCGATCTCTGGTAGGTACATATGTAAATTGGGTATTTTGCATCCCTTTCTGTAAAAAGCTAAGGTTATATAGAGATGGCCATTTCATAAACCAGTTGTGAAGGACTGGTGAATCAAACCCTGAACATGTAGCTTGCCAAGCTTATATTTATGAACACTAGACACTGTGGTCTTATCATTCCACAATCTTGGACAAATTTGTGGTTACAGCTTGTTTAGCATGGCAAAGAGTCAAGTGTTGTAATTCTTGATTATTTAAAGGTGCGATATTGATATAAGGACATTCAGTTCTAATTTCTTGATTGGTTTTAAAATATCAAGCAATGGCTATATGCACCTAATTTAATCATATTTCATATTATATTTATAATACAGCTACCAATTCAATTCAGCAATGCTCTGGCCAAGTAGATAAGGCTATGTTTCACATTTGCTTTTGTGCCAAATGTAATGAGTTCAAATCTCATCAAGGCAACATTTTTATCTTCATCTTTTCCCCTCATTTGAATTAAAACGTGGAGCTATTAAACAGTTAATTTCAGGTAATAACTCCATGATCAACCCTTTGTTACCCACGCGGTCATGTCACGACCGATTGGACATGCACTTTTCAAAAAATTACTTTGTCAAATAGCAGTGATCCTGGTATCATTTGAAAGAGCTCAAATAGTTCTTCCAGAAAATGCAACTTTTTCATGGGGGTGACTGTTGAAGATTTTTGAAAAAAGATGGGATGAAATTAAGAAAATTTAAAAAATGTACAAAATTTAACAAAATTTTTCAAAAGCTTACTTGCCATATTTCCAGACCTTGCTTTTGCCTGAAAATCTGTGAGGAACACAAAGACATCATCAATGCATCTAAATCCAGTCATTTTTGACAGCCTCTATCATCAATATCATTTATTGCCAAAAGTTTTTTTTATTATGTTTAAATTTAGACTGGTATCACTGAAAGGAAATTTCACAAACAATCTAAATTTGTCAAAAAATCCTCTATTTTCATTATTCACAAAGAAATTATACCAAGCTCCAAAAAATTGGGCAATTTTGGCCTAATTTTGCCTAAAATTTGCATATTTATGTCGATATTTTCTTTATTTTCATTTTTTTACATTTTTTATTGTTTCTTTGTAGTATTCATATAAACTAAACTTGTTATGATAGAAAACGAAAGCAAAGTTGATTTCAAAATTAATTTTGAGAAAAAAAAAGTTCTGAAAAATTGCAGACACCTTTTGAACAGTGTGGGTCACAATGTTAAACTAACAATGAATTTGTACAACTCTGTTCAACTCGGCCATGTCAGGTTACCACACATACATACCATAAGTACATGCATGTACCTAATCTTCAGTCATACACACAATATACGCTTCTCTGAACATTTGTAATACGTTGATGACATGTGGAAGTACATGCTATATACTTAATGATGTCATTGCAATTTGTTTTGAGACAACACCGCCTTTTTAACTCCCCAACCCCCTCCCTGCTTTTCCAATGTTTAATTTTTTGTTTGAACGTAAGTTGGTGAAAGGAAATCAAGTAAAATGGTCAATATTGAATGGGTGAGGAAGGAGGGGAAGGGTTTAAGATATTAAGGTAGGGTAAGGGATACTTTAAAATGGTCAATATTGAATGGGTGAGGAAGGAGGGGAAAGGTTTAAGATATTAAGGTAGGGTAGGGGCCACGTCAAGAACAAAAACAAAATACTAATTAAGAAAAATAGAATGTGGATTAAAGAGTCACTAATGAAAAGTACTGGTGTTAATGAATTATGGATGTTGATAATAAAGAATAGAAACATATGTTGATAAAAAAGCAGTATAAATTTTCAGAGTATTTCCTACAAATTTTGTTTAAGATTGTACATTAAATCTATTACTCTTTTCTTGTAAACAGACTATGATGAGAAAACTCCCAGAGGAAGAACGTCAAAAGATCCAGGAAGAGGTGGAGCTATTCAGGATTGAAAAGGAGAAACTTGACCGTGAGATGGCCAAATGGGACGACAACGGTAATGACATCATCATTCTTGCTCGTCAGATGTGTATGATCATGATGGAAATGACAGACTTCACCAGGTTCGTGTTTTCATGTTTATCATACAAATATTTTCTTTTTGTTTTGTATGTTATGTTGTCGTTCGTGTTGTCCCTAACTCGCTGCTTACTCCATTGGTAATTGCTGATTGACAGATGGGCTACCTATTCTGGTTATTTTGTGGGATCTTAGCATTACCACAATTCAACATTAGGTGAATCCCATCACTTTCAAAGACTTACATTAAGGAAAGAAATAAGATAAATTGCAACAAATTTGAAGCTGTTAAGTTCATTAATCACATATTTTGCATTTCTCCAAACATACTAAAACTTTGGTGCCACAATATTTTAAAACTAAATATGTCTCTCATGTCGACAGTGTTTATATTACCCATCTTAGAATAGGTCACACCAACCTGACTCACTCCCACCTCCTTATTGCCATTGCACCCTCACAGTCCATCACGTTCTCCTTGCTTGCCCCTATTACAACCTTCCCAGAGCTTCCCTCACTCCCCACAACTCAATAGCCGAGATCTTCCAGAAAAACCCTCGGATAAAATGATCTCCTTCCTTCATCATGCTTCCCTCTACAACCATATTTAATCATCCTCTCCCACCCCCTCTCTCTACTTTTTTTTTTTTTTGCACCCATGCACCTCCTCTCTCGTTTTCAGCTTTCTGTTTTTTAGTTCTTGTATTTCTCTCAATCTCCATCTGTTTTCTTTTTTTTCTACCTCTAGAATGATCTAAGCTTTTAGGCACAATTTGACTCTCGTTGCCGTGGTGCCATTAAGCCCTCATCAAACAAACGAACAAACTAAATATGTTATTGGCAATAGTTAAAGACTATTCTACTTACCTTGGCTCTTTTAAATCAGAAGTAAAAAAGAGTTTTGGAGGTTTACCGTATACCTTTAGAAGAATATTCCTATGAATTGTCATTTTATGGCAGAAGACAATTAAAGAAACAATGTGGTGTCAAAATCATGTGAATATCTTATTCCGTTAAGGAATTATTACATTTCAAAGACTGTGCCAATGTGTTGAAAAGTGATTTCACAGGGCACAGTGTTTTATTGTGTCTATCAGAATAATAATGGTAAGTAGAGACAGAAATTGAACACACTTTGATGATAGCCTCTTTCCTACATCATACTTGCCCTCAATTTTATTGAGTACTTCTCCTCTCAACCGCTTTGCCATCTTTTTGGAAAAGCAGCCTTCTCTTCTGGATACCCAGTCACGTGGGCATCTCTGGCAATGACAAAGCCGTCATGGGTGCCAAACACTCTCTCATTCTCCCCCTACCTGCTTTCTCAAAACACATGCTGACATCAAATCACTTATTGTTTCCCATGTCCATCATCACTGGCAATCAAATTGGAACACCCATACTGAAAACAAACTTTACAACATTCAGCCTTCCATTCCCACCAACCCCACTTCCCACAACCTCTTTCTTCCCACAACCTCTCTCTGGTAAAGACTATGTCTGCATCACTTGCCTCAAATAGGTCATATCCACCTCATGCATTCTCACCTCCTCCCTCCCCCCCCCCCCCCAGCCTCTGCAATAACTGTCACAAGTTTCTTACAGTCAAACACATCCTCATTGATAGTCCTCTCTTCACAACCCCAGAGCTTCCATCAATCCCTTCAACTCCCATTGCCGAGCTTTTCTGCAAAAACTCACCAAAAAAATCATCTCCTTCCTTCACCATACCTGCTATTATAACTATATCTAACTTATCTTGTCCTAACCTTCTCCAGACTTTACCTACGCACTGTACTGTACCCAACTTCTCCATTCTCTTTTCATCTCTGTGACATAATTTAATTTCTCGGGCACAGTTTGACCATTGTTGTCATTGTGGCGTTAAACCTCACCAAACCAATCCTCTTTAATGTTATTCTTTAATGCAGAGGGAGAGGCCCACTGAAAACAACCATGGATGTGATTAATGCAGCCAAGAAGATTGCTGATGCGGGATCCAAACTGGATAAACTTGCCCGCATCATTGCTGATCAGGTAGGTTTACACTGCAATAGACCTTTCAAATTGAATTGGCAATCCCCAGAAAACTAATTTAAGTAATGTCACATCTCTGAAATTCACATCAATGAACCAATCGTATACTGAGTGATTCTTATTGACCAATCAAATACTGGGGAATCTTGGCCATCTGCACAATTCAAGAAGGGTATGGAACCAAGTGTATAAAAACAATGCTTAAAAACACTCATATACGTTGGTTATACATGAACGTTATACATGAACGTTATACATGAGCGTTATACATGAGCGTTATACATGAGCGTTATACATGAACGTTGTACATGAACGTTATACATGAACGTTATACATGAACGTTATACATGAACGTTATACATGAACGTTATACATGAACGTTATACATGAACGTTATACATGAACGTTATACATGAACGTTATACATGAACGTTATACATGCGTGCATTGTTGCTTACAACTTTTCTTCCAGCAACTGCAATCAATTGGTATGGAAACCAAAGGAAAATTTCCACGAGCAGTTTATTGGTCTTAGTATTGAAGTAATCACGTTTGTCTAAAATCGGTTTGTAAAGGTCTATAGAAGCTTCTGTAAGGAACTATTGTATTACTTTTCTGGCGAGCTTTGCTGTTGACATGCTGTTAAATCTCATCAATCAATCTAAATCAATGGTACACTTCCATCAGAAATTATGGATTTTATTCAAATATATAATGTGGGTCTATATTATGAATTCAAAAGCCACATATTGATCAACATGTTATTTCATTTTGTGATTTTTGTTAAGAAATTTAATTCTTTTGTAAGGAATTTCTTTTACATCAGCTGCAGAAGAGCCCCTTCTCACACTGCTCCCAGATTGTGGAATCCTATGCCTATCAATATTTATAGTGCTATCTCAGAACCAATCTACAAGAAATCTTAAAGTCTTTATTTCAGCCAAATTTCTCATGAAAGTGTTGAAACTAAATAAGTTACCTTTATTTTGCTCATCAAGTTTTGTTTTTATATCTAAAAATATTTTCTTTTGCCATTTTTTGCATTTAGGAGCAGGTATTAATGCTTCGTACTGAGATGTTAATATATTTTCCTCTCTTTCATCCCTGTTATTTTCAATGTACTTTATTTCTTTGGTATTTTCTCATACTCTTCATCCATTAAAGCCGTAATCTTTTTGGAATGGCCCCTCACAAATCGCCTATTGCATTATGTTATTGCAGTGGGAAATTTTGTTTTGGTAGAAAAGATTTTATTGAAAAAGATTTGATTCATCTTTCTTCAGTGCCCTCATTCTACCTCAAAGGAAGACTTGATTGCATACCTGCAACGAATTGCACTCTACTGCCATCAGCTGAACATTACCAGCAAAGTCAAGGCTGAGATACAAAGCATCAGTGGAGAAATAGTTGTTTCAGGAGTAAGTACACATTTACACCTGTCAAAATGCCAACTTTTATCCTAATGATATTCAAATAAATTAATGTAGGGCCTTATCCTAGGCCTTATATCTGTAGAGCCTTATCCTAGGCCTTAAATCTGTAGAGCCTTATCCTAGGCCTTATATCTGAAGTTAAAAACAATATTCAGTGGCGCTTAAAGAAGCTCTAGACCGAATTGTGAGGGTGCTGGTTTTGCTAAATTCACAGATATATTACTAGGCCTTATATCTAAAGTTAAAAACAATATTCAGTAGTGCTTAAAGAAGCACTAGACCAAATAGTGAGGGCGCTCGTTTTTGCTAATTTCACAGATATATTATCCACAAAAGATTGATTAACTTCATGCCTCCCAAGTTCACAGACGACTTGAGGGCAAATGTTACTTGAATATTCATATTAACTGGAAAATTGCTATACCATAGCGTGTTAGAAAAGCATTTTGATTTTCGGGAACCCCCTAAAAATGCGCCCTCACTTTTTGGACTAGTGCTCCTTTAAGATTTAAAAGAAAATGCTCTTACAGTAAAAACACATTTTTGTTTTAATCTTTTTAAGGTGTAAACAGTTGCTTCCATAGAATTCAGTTTAAAGTCACTGGTGACTGCAAATTAGTGTGTAAAGGTGTATAATGTGAAAAATGAATGTATGATTATTATGTTATTTCAGTATTGATATATCATCTAAAATTAAATATTGTCTAAAATAGTATATCCCATTAATGTAATATAGTGATGTAGCCACAATTTACTGTCTGAAGAGATTTAAAAATAATGTTTAATTTTCATTGAAACAAAAATAATGGTTAAGAAAGTGATTGTGACATGTTTATATTCTACAGTATTATCTATACATTAATCATTTTCAAACCAACTTGTGGCATTTTAAAACAAACTTGACATCTCCTGAATACATCAAGATTTCCAAGTGATGTCTTCATATTTCTTTTATATTTTTACCCTCTATTAAAGGGTTAATTCATATTGCGATGAATATCTGTTGCAATAGCTTTTCAGTCCAAAATCCTCAAAGCTAAACAAGGTTGAACAAAAACATCACTTAAAATCACTTATCAATGAACAAACAAAACCTTTACTGTTAGATAATTACTTCAAGCCAGACACTTTGACCACAGGGGAATACTTTTGTCTTGTGTTGAGTGTGAAAGTCAGTGCAGCTGCAGTGAAATCTGTTTACTATCAATGTCAGATTATGACTATGGAAAGTGAGGTGAAGTGTGTGGATTGTAGAAATAAGAAATCCTGGTGTAATTGCTAATTGCTTGTGCTGGATGGTGGTTTCTGTTATGAGCAATACAAAAATATAGACCCAGACAGATTTGAGATTTTGTCGGGACTTGATACACAAAATGTAATGCGAGATTTGGACTTAATGACAGGAAAATGCATAAAGAAGCTGGGCAGAGGTTAAGCGATGCACAACGGCATAGCCCGAATGCATCCAGCATCATCTCTTCCCAGCTTCTACGTATTATTCTGTCATATAAATATAGCATACAATGAATTAACCCTGTTCATATATATATTGACTTCTTTTTTTATCAAATATTGCAAACAATCGGGATAAACATTTGAAAAAACACACAATCTTTCACTTTTGGAATAATTTGTTTAATATCATGACAATATAAACACGCATAGTATTAATGCGCGTAGTGTAAAAAATACGCACATTGTACATCACACGAGAATAATGGAACATTTAGACTCACTGCCAAAACATTAGTGTGCGTGCATGGTTTGATACGCTCTTGCATTCTTGCTCTAGCACAGGATAATTAATTATGTATATAGAGTATATATGAACATATATTATAGACATGTCTGCCAACTGAAATATGAGTAAAACAATAACATATATGAAATATACATAAAAACAACAATAACAAAAAAAATATATATATATATATATACATACATACATACATAATGTATATATATTCTAATTTGCAAAGCAAACAGCTTGCATATTACATGAAAACAATGATAGATTTGATTACTTATTGCCATAAACATACATTTATTTCCTGTATTAGCTGGAGAGTGCCACATCCCTCATCCAGGCGGCCAAGAATCTCATGGCAGCTGTCGTCCTGACTGTGAAAGCATCTTACGTCGCATCGACCAAGTACAAGCGCAAGGGGGCAGGAGGTGTTGATGTAAGTAGTCAGGTCATTCATCAAGCAACTGAATAATCAAGTGATATTTATTGCAATCCATGTTCCAATGTCTTTCATGAATGTGGTTATGTGGATGATGTTGTTGGAGGACTTTTTAGATATTTGCATTCCTAATGATTCCTGACACTTTCAACATCAGAATTCTCACAATCAAAATTCAGGTGGGCATTATATGCACAATGACATTGGCTGGATTTGAAACAAACAAAAAGAAAGATACTGAATAAGATATGAAAAAAATGCCCAAAATATGTTTGTTTGTTTTTCTAATACTTTATACAGTCTCCTGCCGTGTTATGGAAGATGAAGGCACCCGAGAAGAAGCCACTGATCCGCCGTGAAATTCCCGAGGAAATGCAGGCCAAGGTTAGAAAATCTGCAAAGAATCGTGACGTTAACCCAATCCAGGCCCTCAGTGAATTCAGGGAAAAGACAACGTATTAATCCTTGTAATTGATATGTGATGTACTGTATAAGTGGTTAGAAATTAAATGATGTACGTAGTGGTCTTGCATTGTTAACTTCACCATTGTTTATGGTATTCAGCACTGAAATACAAATAATAATCTTTTTAACACCTTTTGCTTGTAGGTAGCATATTACCAATTTGTTTCCCAAATTTGCACCATTGAAGTAAACATGACATTATTAAGAAGTTTTTGTAGTGGATTTTACAATTTGAAGACTAATGGTATTTTTAATTTTGTCCTTTTAAGTTGGAAGGTTCTTGAGCATTTTAACTTGAGCATATGAACTGTGATGCATGCGGTTGAGTACTATTGTTTTCCCATCTGCAGAAGTAGAATTTGATTCAATATTGTAGCTTTTAGTTGTAGTTGTGACAACCAACATGGAATGAGATTGATCATTTTGCAGTGGGTCTTCATTCATATTGAAGTGTTATTCACTTTACTGTTCATAATTCGATATAAGAGCTTTTTAACAATTACTATTACATTATGAAATCCTTGATTGTTTTGTTGCTTCGGCCAAACTTAGTTTAGAGATCAGCCATTTTGTCATGTTTTCCAAAACTTATCCAAAATATAAAAAAAATAATTCAAGTTATACCTTACCTTTCATGCTATAAATATGCAATCTGGTCACATGACCTGATTTTCAGCGATTGCATATTTATAGCATGGAAGGTAAGTATAACTCTCGTAAATATCCCGCTACGCTTAGTGGGGTAAATATATAAAGGCATTCCTCTACCACACTTGCTTGTAGCTTATATTGTCAATTACATAAAGGTGCAGATATGATTTAACAGGTAGTTGGTTATGTTTAAATGTGAGTGAAAAAATACTAAATTATTAGACAGCGGAATTATGAACAGTAAGGAATAATGTAGCAATCATCCTAGTATGTGGGCTGTTCCAAATGTAGGAAGAATGCCTGGTTTCCTAAATTATTTTCATCATTGACAAGGCACATCCTAGTTTTTCATTGGTGAATTTTTGTTAAAGTTTGTTATGAGAAAGCTTCCTATTGTCAAGTGGCCTTTAGTTTATATATTTACTTCCAAGTCATATCTTACCTTCCATGCTATAAATATGCAATCTGGTCACATGACCTAATTCTAACGCACTTCTAACAGACCTTGGAAACATAGTTACCAATCCAGCCCTAACCTCCATTATACCTCTAACATCTTTTCAGTATGTTGCTGTTACAACATCACTGGAACTGGCCAATAAATTACTTTAATTTTTGCCTTTTTCCAAAAAATTATCTTCCTTGCAACTCCTACTATGCAGGTTTTTATACTGTTTGGCATTTTCTTCTAGCCTTTTCAAGTCACCTGAAGTAAGACGAGGTGGCCATGGGACCTGGAAATATTTGGTCCAACTCACAGGACTTTCCCCATTAAGCGTACACTTAATTAGAGTGTATTTGCTTCCATCCGTACAAAACGGGTGGCTAGAACGAGAGAGTCCCACTTTCACTAACCCTAACCTGGTGTGCTTGTTTAGAGGACCCTATTCCCTTGGGTTGAAGTGGTTTTCACCCTGCCCCCACCCTACCACGAGGATAGCCTAGCGTTATACAGTGCACATGTATTAACATGTTAGGATGTCTTCAGTACAGGTTCTTGTATGCATTAGGCCAACTTCTCGTTTTGATGTTGGCCTAATGCGAAAGAGGTCAACCTTACCACCACAGGGTGAGTGATGATTTGGTTTCAGTCAGCTCCAAGGAGCTACAATTATTACAAGAGAGCCTATATATCATTATACGTTAGCATACATAGCGTGATTTTATACTTCTTGCATAAAATTAAGACAAACTTTTTAATTTATGAGCTCAATTAATGGGGTGCTGGAAAGACCCAGAGAGGAGTAGGGGAGGGGACGAGGGACCTGGGAGTGGGAAGACTGGAGTCGACGGTAGGAGTCCTCCTCACTCTCTTCTTCCTCTTCCTCACCCTCCCCTGAGCCCAGGTGAAGGCGACATAGGGGAAAACCCCTGAAGGATGCCTCCTTCATGAACACACTTTAGCAGACACTAGAGACTTTGGTTTTCGAGGCAATGGAGCAGAGGCTGCCATGCCTCGCCACCCATCTGCTGCTAAGGTGAACCCCCGACCTTGAGGTCTCCGAGGAGGATGCCCTTGCCATCTACCCTTCCGGGAAAGATGTTGACCTCATGAACGTTTTGAACCCACCTGTGGAGCCTCCGGACACTCCCAGGGCACCGGACCACCCGGGCACCGGACCGCCCCGGAACGAGGGAATCCTCCCGCTACCCCAGTCCAAGTTGTCCCCAGGTGCCGCCCCGCTGACGCGGGCCGCACTGGATAGGACCCCTGTACCCTTGGTCCTCTTCCCGCCGCCCCCTCCGGTGGACAGGGCGAGCAGGTCCCCCAGCTCCTAGATTTTCTAGCAAAGGATAATAAGCTAAGATAAGAAGCTGGTTAAAAGTGCGTTAGAATCAGATCATTGGACCAGAGTGCATATTTATAGCATGGAAAGTATTTATAAGTCTCATAACTCTACGCTTAGCGGAGGAAAATTGAAAGACATATTATAGTTAAATGTAATGTATAATTTCCATCATTGCTACAAATTGTTATCAGAATACACTTTAAGATTTTAGCAAATGTTTTTGTAGTAATTAAGCAGAAAAAATGGACCTGTGTTTCTTTGTGCGACAGGAACTATTTAAAGAATACTGCATGTATGTGATGTTTGAAATATTTAGGAAATCTCATCAAATACAACAAATCTAATAAGGAATCATTAGGAGGTCCTCAAACATAGGTCTTTTTTTTTCTTTTCTAATGCTCCTTCATTCATTTTTCTTTGTTTAGTATCAAATTGTTTTTTGGTTTGTTTGCAATTATGATATGTGCTATGACACTGTTATCTTCTTTATCCTGCAAGAATTAAGTATTCAATGATATTTTTTGTATTCATAGCATGTAAATTTAAATTTGTTTAGAAAATTGAAAGATAGTGGCATTGTAATTTTGTAGAGCAGCAAAGATACATATTACAATTTGATGGGAGAGATTGCTGTGATTTTTATAGTTTTCTCTTCTGCCTGAAGTCTGCACATAAGAAAGACATGTTTTGCATTTTTAGCCAATTTCATAAGCACTGTGATAGTAGTAATGGACTAAAGCGTGAGGGAGTATCACTAACCAAGAAGAAAAATTGTTGAAAAGCAAATGGTAAAGTCTCCATGCAATTCAATTCTCAGCAAGATTTACCTTTACTTGTTTGTTTGTCATCAACAACCTTGAATTGCTTGTTTTCATAGTAAAATAATGGAGGGAACTCCTGATGTCATTTTAAGACAGTCACAAATAGAGCAATAAAGCTGTCTCTTGTTTTTTAGACATAGTTTACATTTTGTATCTTGTATATAAAACATTTTAGCAAATTTAAATAAGTGTATTTCCACCGGTAAGTTTCTGTAATCACACAAATTTAAGTGTAGATTTGAGGAATTAATTAACTGTCAAATTTTGTACCTTGTTAAAAAAAAATCCAATTTGTATTCAGTAAATTTTGTATGCTTTTATTTTTGTCATAAAGCTATACTTTTCCATACCTAATGAGAATGAAGTAAATTATAGAACTAGGAGTGTGGTGGTTTACCGTGACATGGGGAAAATTTAATTTGAGTTTCAAGTAAATTCATCTAAGTAGTAAGCCCCTTTTGTCATGTATTGTGTTTAAACTCAATAAAAGAATTCCATTTAATAATTTCTTAGGCCACATTAAAAAAATGATGTGGATGAAGAAATTTAAACAGTTCAATCACATGACATCTCAAACCAGATATAATTTGCATCACATTTTTCATAGAATTGTGGCCAGTTGATGATGATGAGTATTCTCATGAAATGGTTCAGTGAGGCATTTGATTGCATGGTTTAAACACAAGTAGAGAGAGGAGTTACAAAATGGAACTGTTGCGTTGTTACCAGATGCAAAGAATTCCCCATAAGTTTTAATATAATGTCAAATCTATACAGGGGCCCTTTCTACACTAGCACAGTTGTATAAAGTTAACCCCTAATTTTTAAAATTCCCTAACCCCAATGGTTTGTCACTACACTCCTGAATAGTACCTGTGCTGTCACGACATGGCTTTATAACGTATCGATTATCGTGGAGGAAAATATTGCAATATTTATTCACGATACTTTTCAAGGAAACTTACTCATGACAAATTGTTAATAAGACTTAACATTACTTCTTTTATGGTGAATGCTAGAAAAAATGATTTGCAGATCTAGCAGACGACATGATTGCATGACTATTTCATTCATCATGCACACATGTGTTTGGTAATTCAACCAATGTGATCATGAATCATCGAAGTGAGATGCATGTTCTAGATTAATTTTCATTTCTTATTGCCAACTTACATCGAAGCCGTGCCAGTGGGGAGGGGGGGTGAAGGAGGCTGATATTTTTGCACATTTTCATTGGCCTAAACTTGACTTTTAGATTTAATACCGTAATGAAAGAATTGTAATGTACGAAGTAGCCTAGCCTAGTTGCGCAAAATTGTCTTATTTGGTTATTACTATTAGCTTTTGGTATCGCGAGGCATATTTCATGTCGTGGGAAAAGAGATATCGCGATAATCGACATGTCATGACAGCACTAATAGTACCACCATTTTTTTCTTGTTCTGTACTTTAAGATATAGGTACTTCACTTTTGTAGATATATTTAATATCAATTGTACTTCATGATTATATTACGAAAATCCAGAAGAGTTTCATTGCAGTGATAACGACATTGATTTGCTTAGATCTGTAGCTTTTATTTCCATTGAGGCGTATTGAATGAGGTAATGTTCTTTGTTGTATGTTTCTGTTGCTATTTCAGACATGAGAATAATAACATATTACCTGCTTTTAAAATCCCCCAAAAAATCTATCAAGGCTCTAGTACCACAGTTTGACTTTGTTACACTAATGTTAACATGCCTAAAAGTTTCTCTTTAAGCTTACCTGCACCCGACACCTGAGTTTGTCCTAACAAGTCAGGTATGACAATTACCAACCCACTTCCTGTTTAGCATATTGTGTTTCCACTCAAAACAATGATTGTTTATCTGCCACTTCCATGCACACCACAGCCAAGTAGCCCAAGGTTGTTTGTGTTTAAAGATTACAGGAAGCTAGTGCTGAATAATCAGGGCACTTTTGTAATTAAAATCACTCATCCAAATACAATGCATTCACAGAAAGCAAGATCTAGTATTTTTGTGAAGGTCACTTAAACCACCATATTGCAGAGCTTAATTAATGGAAATGGTGTAAAGTGTCTTAAAATAGCTGTGTATCATCTGCCTTAGGTAATATGTGCATTAATTGTAAATCATTGACGGACCATTTCTCCTCTAAGGAAATGATTATTTAATTCATTTCATGTGTTTGCTCAATTCAATTTATTTGATTCTTCACGATTGATTCACAGGAGCAAGCTAGTACATAAGATTAAAGGATCTAGTGAGGGCTTTTTTGTTAAATATTTGGAATTTGAAGAAAAAAACATTTTGATTGTAATTTTTGATACTTTTGTGTCATTGAAAAATTACATAAGTATTCATTAGTGATTATTATGATTAATTTGAACATTCATATCAAAGGTTTTCAGTACCATTACTTGCATGAACAGTGTGTTGAATATTCTTGAGACTCAAGAAATTATGTCTGGACCTTTTGGTAGCCAGCTCCTTTAACTGATTTGTGGTAAGTTCAAAAGTAAAACAAAAACATTACTACAGAAGTTATTGGTACAAGAGCCCTATATCTGAAGATTTGTTGCATCTGTTTTGATGATAGAATTGGAAAATTAGATCAGAAACTTTCAAATTCTCAGAGGCACCTGTGATTACTATAAAAACATTTAAAAGAATAACAATCTTCCCCTGGAATCAACAGTGCCCACCTGGAGTCTGTGGAATTAGTTAGATAAGGAGGGAAGTGATATTTGGGAATAAGAATTATCTTTGTGTGACCATGCCAGCTTACTGCAATGATCTGCTATTACTTTAAAAATCATGTTTGCCTCTTTGTTTGCATAATAAGAGGCTAAGCATTAATTAACATAACATTGTAAATGGTTTATAATTGATGTATATATCCATTATCATATTTCCAATCAGATTTTGATGCTCCTGTCTTTATAGAACAAAATGTTCTTTAAATAAAGTTTTGTTTAAGTGAAATATGATTCCCATATTTGAATGTCAGAAATAAACTTCTGAGATGCTGCGGTAGACAAAATGTATTTTTGTTGTGCTTTTTATATCTATTTTTACCAGGGGTTGTTTTAGTTTGTCAGTTGAGGACAAGCTAACTGTGAGGATCGTTCATGATGATCTAGCAGCTGCATTAAAAAGTTGTCCAATTTGGGGGTATATCAGTCTTATGATGCATGCAACATCTCTCCTCCACTGATTGGAAATACCCACAAAGTTATATTGCCTTTTAAGTAAATTTGATTTAGTTAATAACCACAAGCCGTTAATTACCACAAACCAGTGGAGCTTGGAAAGTTTATGTATTTTAAAGGGCGAGTAAGCAAGTAATGCAAATTGGAATTGTGTTTGTGTGTGTGGGGGGGGGTTGTACGTAATAATCGGGTGTTTAGGACACATTTTTAATGCGGCCCTAAGATAGCAATATTTACCTTGGCCACTCCTTTCTCATGTGTGGACAAGGTTTCTCTGAGCAAATTCTTCCATCTCTTCCTGTCTCTTGCTACTGATGAAGCTTCTCCCCAGCTGTTTCAACCAAAACCTCACTTTCTTTTGTTACTCTTGTCCATCTTTAGTTTAGGCCTCCCCTTTCCCTACCATCTGGTGTACATGTGATGGCAAGTCTGGCATAATTATCTCTTTCCTCTCAATATAGCTGACCCTGCCATCTCTATCTTCTCTTAAATGTATCCCTGTTTATATCCATTTATATCATATAATTCTACGTTTGTACCTTTCACTGGTCATCATATATTTTCAAAATTATTCTTGAACATCTCCTTTGGAGAACATTGAATTTTTTTCGTTGGCTTCGGTTAACCTCCAGCAAGGTTTCACATCCGAAGAGAAGTACAGAGATTACATTTTATTAAAATATTCTCAGAACTGTGAAGATAAGAAAGAATATATCTTTTTACAGTTCAAATACCTTCATCTTATTCTGGGCACTAATCTCTTCTTGTATGAGCCTTAATCTTCCTGATAATCCTCTTTGTAAGTTTTGCGACCATTCCATTGAAAAGTATGAGGATTTTTCAATGTCCTTCCCAAAGAATTATGGAATTCTATTGCCGATGTTCTTTGTTCATATTCTGTAATACTTACTTTCGCTCCAGGAAATTTTGTTTGGTTTTATAGATAAAAATGTGCGTTGTTTTAACTTGATTATATTTCATGCTAAGCATTTCATTTATACATGCAGACATGTACAAATGCAGATTATAGCCCCTCAGTTGTTTAACGAGTTCAAGACAAAGCTTTGATATATTTTTGAAGTTAAAAAGCTTATAGCAGAGGGTATAATACCTCAATCTCCCTTCAGAGTTTTTAAAGACTGTCTTTCAGTTGTTTCTTTCAAACTCACATCTCGGACTCACATATACGGTAATTCAAAAACGGCAGTACGGTATATTTTATTCTCCACTATTTTTGCATATATTTAGACACATTCGAGGAGTTCTTTTTTCGATCCTCAGGACTAAACCACTTGGGACTTTTTGCTATTGTTGTAAATTTCTTATGATTATATTCGTACCGGTATGTGTTAACAATTTATTTGCTTTTTCTACTGATACGTTATATTATAATTTCAAGTTATGAAGCAAAAATAATCAAGAATTAACCAAATTGGGGTCCAGCAACTAACACCGGTTTCTCTGAAAGAGAAATGCTTCGTTGACCAAAATCCACCTTCATATTTCCATTTTTTTTCAAATAATCAATGGTAATTTTAGGGGTTTAAATACTTTATCACAAGGACTGCGATTTGTTTTCAACATTAGGGGTGGGTCCGAAACGAACAATGATACAGTGGTAGCCAGCCATATAGGCTTTATATAAAGCTTCATTTTTTTATGTGGTGACATAAGCATATTCTTCCCCTCAACAACATTATTGGGGGAAATGCCCCCCCGAGATCGTCGCCTATGCTTCACCATGATTGTATTAGTAATTTAGTAAAAGTGGCCTGAATAATAAATAACCGCCATAATAGCACCAAACCCTTTGGTTCATCTCTGGACAATTTGATAAAAACTATAATTCGCAGCCCAATAATCAGTGCAGAAATGCAAATTAAAGTTATTACACATTTGAGTCAAGCTGCATAAATTGCTTGCTCCACTGATGACCATACGAAATGATTTTGTACACTGGGCTCTTTACGGATGTCTGTATTTCAAAATTTTGTCACACGGGTTGGGTATTCAAGTTACGATCGATGCTCTTTTTTCCCTTTTGCTTTTCAAAATTTTCCGATTAATCAGGGGATGGTTACTTAGTTCAATTATATACGTGTGAGGTTTTCCATCCTACACACTCGCACACATAAATTGGTAACAAATTTAGATACCCCGTACAAGCAGTGTCGTAGCCACGGAAGGGAAAGGGGGGTGGGGGTGAGAAGGTCTGTCTCTCACATGTTTCCCAGGAAATTTGGAAAAACTGGGATAATCTTTGTTGTTTTTATATATATATTTTTGCTTTTCAAAAACAAAGTTTCACTCAGAAGTGGGCTAACTTTGAATACTCTTCCGTTGGGAGGGGGTAAGTGTCTCCTCACTATTTGAATGCTGGCGACGCCACACCTACAAGTATCTTACACAAGCATCACTTCTTTAACTTTATGACAGTTACTTTACTATTACCATTTTTGTCAACTACAGTAAATATCTTCAAATTCCTTTCAATGTACTGAAAATGATATGAATTTTGATTTGAGATGGGAAAAAGAGCCAAAAAAGTGGCCCCCGTGGTTTCGACATCGCTGGATAGGTCCACGCAACTGAACGTGACTCAGATAGCTCCACTTAGTCCAGGAACCCAAATAGCACAATTTGGTTGGGCCAACATTGGCTAAAGGTTGTATTTTATGTTGGCACTACATTGGCTTAACGTATGGATTAGGTTGGGTGCTCGTAGAGTGATGGTTGGCCCAACACGCTGCAGTGGACCAACGTTTAACCAACATTGAACCAACATGTTGGTTAAAATATTGCGCCAACGTTATAACAACATCTGACCAACGCATTAATATAACAATGGACCAACGTTGTGCCGATTGGACCAATACATATTGAGTCAACGTTGTGCCAACAGTTGATCAACATATGCGATGGGCCACTGGCAAAGTTTTGCCAGCAATAAGACAACACTCAAAGAAATGTTGCCTATGGTTATTATAGTATTGTGACAACAATGACTTTTGCCATGTTGCCAAGCCATTGTCGTGATGATAATATCGCGGCAATGAACACTGATAAAATATCACTAAGTGTGCCTAATCTTGCATCATAGGCTATAGTCTATTGTGGATACATACACATACCACATGATATTACATAGGAAATTGATTAAATGTAATTCATAGGCGTGAGTTTTTAAAAAATAAAATAAAGGAAAATTGCTTCTTTTTTTTTTTTTTTTTACCTTTATAAAAAAAAAAAAACATTATTGAGCCATATATGGTCTATTCTTTTGTTCCAACTTTTATTTTCAATAACAAGTTTGTCAAATGTCCTTTGGCTGGTTAATGTTGGCCCAACATTGGGTTAACATATACATCCCAACGATTGGCTGGTAAATTGGTTAATGTTGGCCCAACGTTGGTTTACACTGGTCCTACGTTGGCCCAACATTCATTCGCCAGCACAACATAACGCCAACATCGTTTGCCAAACTGTTGCCAACGTTGGTCTAACGTAGTGTGCTATCTGGGGACTGACTTAAAGAACTAGGAAGTTCAGTCATAGATATGATAAAAGTAAATTTAGACATGCAGCGCATGACTTTATACAACCGATGATGTCATAACCGGAAGTAAACAATGACAAGGGGGTACGGGTCTGATTGAGGAATGTTCGTAGCTGAACACCACTGCATACTTTGACCGTTGTAAACACATAAGCAACTGTAAAATTAGCTGTCACACCTCATTGTAGTAGAAGAAATCAGATTCATTAAAAAAGAAGCATCAAACTCTGAAGTAATGGGTCTTTTTGGGAAGGACAAACCAAGAGATCCGAAGGAACAGGTAAATTTAAATTTAACTTAGCGTTATGAAATCGTGTTGACATTTATGTTAGGGAATGCTGTGTAACCTATCTGTAAGTTACAGTGTAACTTAACGTTAGGCCTACTGTGTTACAACGTTACTAAGTTAGGGATGCTACGCGCACTCCATGAGCGTTCTACGATTTTATTTCGCGCAAGCGGTAATGAACAAAAGAATAACAAAGTACCTGAGAAATACCATAATTTCGATCTTTGTTTTGGGTCTTTTTTTTAACTTATCTCGTAACTTGTATTCGTGGTCGTAGTCGACGTAACCGTGTACGAGCTCTACAGTTTTACCAAGTTGGGAGGGGAAACTTTATCATTACAGTCAATGGGATTTTTTAGTATGAATTCTCGAGGTCGGTGTTGAGTAACTGTGTACGAGTTCAGTACGATTTTGCTAAGTTGGAGGGGAAACTTTATCATTACAGTCAATAGGATATTTTTTATGAATACTTGTGTCGCCTCAGCCAGTCAGCCAAAAGTAATGGTATTCATATCTGTTGTAAATTATAATCTAATACACAACATATTTAAAGAAAATTCAATTATGTCCAGTATTTGTTGAAAAATAAAAAAAACAGGTTGTCTCCCATTGACTGCAATAATAACTGACTGTTTGTTTTCCCCTTTGACTGAAGTTTGAGATCGTCAAAAAAGCATTGTTACATCGCCGTACACCACAACATTCATGGATGTCCGACCTCGAGAATACTTGTGTCACCTCAGCCAGTGAGTGAAAATTAATGGTGCTCATAAAATATGTTGGAAATCTAATACACATCATATTTGAAGGAAAATCAATTTTGTCCAGTATTTGTTGAAAAATGAAAAAAAAAAGTTTTCCCCCATTGACTGCAATGATATCTTCTCAGTTCTGTTTACAACTTATGGAGATACACCTCACTTAGTAGGCCAATACTTACATACTGAGTGAGACAACGCACAATACACTTGTAACGTTGAAAACCACTCAGACAACAACAAATAACAATCTTGAAATGAAAACCCTTCTCAAAACTGACAAAAGTACTTAAAAGCTGTAATTTTGATTTCATTATCATCTTGAAACTTTAAAGTATCTTTCAAATTAAGTTACAAATTAAATGTTAAACATTTTGTACAGTACATAAAAATCCTCATCTAAATTACAGAACAAATGACATTCTGATTACTTTGCAAATTCCTCACTTTAGGAAACACATACACAATTTGTGCGCATATCACCCGAGAGTGCTGACACTGCTATTTTGAAAATGTTTGTCAGCAAATTTTCAACTAATTAGATACATCCATCCATGGCGCTGTTTGAAGCTATTAAGTAGCAAATGCTCTTATGCAAAACGCAACTTTTCAGTTTTCTTTAATAAACTCATGCAGCCTTTTAGCGCGCATTAATGTGCCCCTCAATAAGTCTAGCACCCTGACCCTTTTTAAATCAAGCTAGGGGTCTGAGATGTTATCTGACTATTTACAACTAGGCCTAACGTATGTTAGTATCCCTCAGTACGGGTTGACATTGTAATTGCCATACGAGGGTTGTTATAGATTGTATATATGTGGTTTTAAATTTACGTGTTGTGGAAAATTGATGAAAAATAACTTACTTTTTAGATATTCTTATACCAATTAGCCTACAGAATGTGGACCAGTTCCAGGAAAAAAAATTGTTTTTTTATTTTATAATTCCTTAATTGTCCCATATTTTTAGATTATTGTTCAATTACATTTTCGATGTACACATTTTGTACTGTATATGCAAGGCATTTTATGTTATTTTCTTTCAATCTTGATCAAAAAAGTGCCAAAATTTCAGTTGAACACCAATATTTTTGTATAACTTGTAGGCTTTGTAGGTAGGGCTTAACATGTATTTCCCAAATAAGACAATTTGCCCTTAATACCTTAAGGTAAGACTTAGAATAACGGTGTAGGCCTAGTCCTATGTAACAACAAATTGCATCATTCTTCATGAGCACTATAACATTCCATTTTACACATTTTAGAACTTAAATGTTTAGTGGAACTACTGTAGTCTCATGACTGCAATTTTGAAAATTACAATAAAATCTTGACACAATATCAAAATTACACTGTTAGACAGAAAACATACTTGCAGTTCTTCCTGTGTTATAAAGAAAAACTATGAGCAAAGAACAAATATTTGATAATTTCCAAGTTTCTGAGTAGTTATATGAGTAAACAGACAAATCACCCTCACAAATAGCATTACAATTTCTTAAAGAGTTCAATGAAAACAATATCGATACTTGTTATAGGTGGAAAGCAATAGATTTTACCAATTTTCGGTGGCAGCGGTAATTTTCTGTGAATACAGAATTTTGTGAAACAGAATAAACTGCAGGTTGATTTTTTGCTGACAACAATTTTATTGTTCACAACTGACTTGGGACTGTTTTGTACACAAATCAACACTAACTGTACTGTACACATGATTTGTAGCTTGTACATTCGATGAGTTATGGCAAAGTCCATGAAATTTTGATAACTCACCTTAAATGAGATTCAAACCATCAACAAATTGGATTGATTACTGAAATTCCACATCCAAATGGCAAAGCAACTCCCAAATTTGAAATTCTAAGCCATCAAAGGGCCGAAATAAAAGTTTAAAGATCTTCAAAATGGCGTCCAGAGCACATTTTATTTTTCTCTAACATTGCACAATACTGGCCTATGAGCCAGGGTTGGTACATGTATACAGTATATTAGTTGGTATATTGGAATTTAAGTTGATTACAGTTTGGCTTTGGTACTGTAGCTTATTTTGGCTTTTTATTTAACTGGTTTGGCTCTTTTTCCAATTGGAACGATCTTGACATATTTTTGTTTGGTTTGGAAATAAATAGTTGCTGATTGTAAGGAGAATTTCATTATGTGACTTGCAGATTATTATGTTTAAGGTAAATGTGACATGATGGGGAAGGGGATTATTTTCTTTCTTTTAACCTGCCCTTTCGTGTCGAAAGGAAAAATTTACACTTGAAATCTTCAACATTGTTGTGAATTTGCAACATTTAGCAAATAACTGATGCTATTCTTGACGAAAGTGAATCCATCCATGTCTTTTCAAAAGAATTCAAATATATTCTTATGAAATTTTCTTCTTACGATAGTACTAAAAATACAGGCATATTTATGACAGTTGGACCTAAAAGTTTTCACAAAAGTTATAATCGGTACTTTCCTGTTCTGTAATAAGGTTACTGTACTACATGTATATGTATATTCGCGAAACTGGCAGTGCACCATAACTAGGCCAGCTGTTATTGAAAGTTCAAGGAATAGTGGTAATATTTACAAACTTTGCAAGTTTTGCAATCATGTCTTCCCATAAATATTATGTTCTTATGAAATTTTAAGGTGATGTACCATGTTTAAACACATACATTTCTAAAAAATATTTTTTTTTAAATATTTTTAAGTGATGTAAAGTATGTATTAGTATAACCTATTCTTGCAAGTACCGATACTGACGGTACTCGAGGGTACTTTGGTATTTTTCATTTGGTGGTATTGTACTGTACTGGCATCGTAAAGTACCGATACTTTTCTTAGTACCGGTATACCGTGCAACGTTAGTTAATACCACTTCTATATTGAAATTTGCTTCGCTGCACTGGCTTGTTTGCTGCACACAAAAATAACACTGTGTTGTGTTTAAGGTTCACACTGAAAATGTTGGATCATCCTTTTTGTGTACATCAAGCATGTATTCTACTTTAAATTGGGTTTCATACTACTATTTGAGACCCGTAGTAGGCCCTGCACTTAAATGTGGCCCCCAAAGGAACATGCAAAGCTCTGGGGATATCTTACAGTAATATGATGACGCAAGGAAGCATCACTCTTGTTGGGGTATACGCACAGTAGGTATAGAAAATAAACATGAAGTTAATGCCACAAATCTGTAGTCCTATCTTCCATTTACTGTATTAATGAAAACAATTTTCTTGATCATGTTTTTGGTCAAAGTTGATTAATGAGCCTTTGAAATGGATGATACCCATATGGTTATTTTTGCTGTCAGTAAAATTTGTTCATTCATAAATATTTCTTCCATTCTCCACAGGTTCAAGAGTGGACAAGAGCACTCAACAAAGAAAGCAGGGCTTTGGATAGGCAAATTAGATGTAAGTAAAACAATTATAATATTAGTATCCTAAACAATTCAGATTTTGATTGCGAACAGAAACGTGTTTGCCATTTACTGTACCTGGTTGATTTAAAGATTCTGGTAGTGCATTGCAGTCTTTGCAGTAAAGTGCTTGTAGTGCATTGCAGTCTTTGCAGTAAAGTGCATTGCAATCTTTGCAGTAAAGTGCTTGTAGTGCATTGCAATCTTTGCAGTAAAGTGCTTGTAGTGCATTGTAATCTTTGCAGTAAAGTGCTTGTGGTGCATTGTAATCTTTGCAGTAAAGTGCTTGTAGTGCATTGCAATCTTTGCAGTAAAGTGCTTGAAAACAAATAATCTGAGGAAAAAAATATTGGATTCATGTCATATGTGGTACAGATATCCCAGAGTCTGTAGATATTCGCCATTGTTTTTGGTTGTAATTACATGTAGGTGGGACTTATTGTACATATCTTAAAATGTTTATATTTGAACAACCAAATATAAATTGAATGTTATTTTGTACCCATTGTGTAATAAAATGTATAATGCAAGTAATTTACCTTAAAATCCATATTGCGCTTCGTAACCTTAAGACCTTTGTTTGGTTATATGTACTCTAAAGGATAGGCTTTTGATATTTCTATAACCAGGAAAATCATGAAACTCTTGCTAATAAATTCCAATACACACCTGTTCAAGATCTTGAAATTAAATATTAAAGAGAACAAATCAAGGTAAAGGAGCTTAAATATTCTTATTTGGATGTGCACAGTCCACTAATAGTTTAGAATTGTATGGTGTAGCAAAAGGTAAAACTTGCAGTATTCACATTAAGGTGCGGGATTCTGGCACATATTATCAAATTCCTGCTCAAAGATAATTTAGAGGAAGGGGGGGGAGGGGGGAGGGGAACAAAATTGGCTGGATTTGGTATTTTTTTTGGGTTTTAGGGGTTTTTGGCCTTTTTGGTTTTATTCCAAAAGCCCCCTCCCCTCCCCACCCCTTTTTTTAATCTCCCCCCAAAAAATACACTAGGGGGAAAAATCCTCCCCAAATTTTGAACTAAAGTGTGAACACTGAAAACTTGTACAGTGTGGATGTGACAAAGTACAGGTGTCAATTAAATGAATAAAAACATTGTAGCATGAAGACTAGCAACAGAGGTGAGTGGTTTGCACTATCTGATTGAAGCTGGTAACATTAGTGGTCAGGATTTCCATATATGTAAAGATATATGATCAGATAGTACCAACTTGAGCTTAATTGGTAGAAACTGTGCTGCAACCAGTCAAAGCATCACTACCACATAGGAATTTAGTAAGTTATGCAAATTTTATTTTATTTTGTGACATCACAACAACAAAACCAGGAATATCCTTATGTTAACTGATTGTTTTTTTACCACTGTTTGAATGGGAGCAGGTGAATATAACCAAGAGGTTTTAAATTGCTATTATATCCTCTCACAATGTAGCAGCTACGAGAAAGCAGTCATTAGAGATATTGAGCTATTCTCTCTTTCGTACATCAAAAATTTTTCCATTCATCAAAGTCATAACTCGGAAATTACAGGTTCTATTGTAGTAAAGTAAAGACTACAGTAATCTGTTCAGAATGTAAAGCCCTTTCTAATAAATATAAATATCTCTACCTGTCTTTATGCCTTTAAAATCTTAAATCACTGCACAAGGCAAAGAGTTATTTTTGTTGATAAGTGTAAAATTCTTATTAGTTTTAACGGTTTAGCTTTTTTGATTCATGCGTTTGTTGCAGGGGTTAAATATTGATTCTGTATTCGCAAATTATAATGTTACTGTTTATATTGGAGAATGTACAGTATAAGGTAGGGTCTTCATCTTAATGGATAAATGGTTGTACGGTACCAAAGGTTGCGTTTTTTTCAATTACAAAAAAAATCTTGTGATCTAGGCTATGTAAAAGTAAATTCCTTTCAGCATTTTTAAGAATTTGAATTCAAGAGCTTAACATAAATAGTTACTTAATCACAGTAGCCCTACACTACAGATTGCAGATTCATTTAACATCTCTACTCATTAAGTCATCAACTTAGTAGTAATTCTTAGTAGTGATTCTTTGTCACTTTGTGTTTCTTTTTTTTATTACAGCAATAGAACGGGAAGAGGCCAAGGTTCAGAGGTCAATCAAAGATGCAGCAAAGAAGGGTCATAAAGATATCTGTGTAACATTAGCAAAAGAAATAATCAGATCTCGAAAAGCCAAGTCAAGAATTCATGTTTCAAAGGCACAAATCAGCTCTGTCAGCATGCAAATGAAAAATCAGTTGTGTGAGTACTGAATATTTATTTTGTCATGGTTTCCTTTCTCTCAGAAGTAAACAATGTTATTGGTTGGTCAGTGAAGGGTTAGGGTTTCCACAAAATTATTTAATAAAATAATATAATTATGCTGTTAAAGCACCCTTACATAATGAGTTAAACTGATGCTAGATCCAGATGGTGGTTCTCTGGCCATATAGCATAATGATGATGCAATTTTGTGAGCTCTTTGTGAGTAATGTTTTAAGTGCTTTTGCTACATACTGTAGCATTCAGTCAATATAGCATTATATGCAAGACAGAAGTTCCCCAGGTATTTGAGAGGACCCTGGACTTCTGACTGTGATAGCTTATGGTAACTGGTTTTGTTATTATTAAGTGATTTACTCTAACTATCTAATTTTAACCTCTACTTTTATTAATGCAATAGAAGAATTTTGAACATGCATGCTATGCTATACATGTTTGGAGATGACAACACAGACTTGACATTGCATGAGACTATTGTTAATTGAATATTGTTTATTGACTTTTGTTAATTGACTATTGTTAATTTACTGATTGTTAATTGAATATTGGTAATTGACTATTGTTAATTGACTATTTTTAATTGACTATTGGTAATGACTATTGTTAATTAACTATTGTTAATTGATTATTTTAATTGACTTGTTGATTAAATATTGATTATTGTTAATTGACTATTGTTAATTGACTGTTGGTAATTGACTATTGTTAATTGACTATTTTTAATTGACTATTGGTAATTGACTATTGGTAATTGACTATTGTTAATTAACTATTGTTAATTGATTATTGATAATTGACTTGTTAATGGAATATTGATAATTGTCTATTGTTAATTGACTATTGTTAATTGACTGTTTAATTGACTATTTTAATTGACTAATTTTAATTGACTATTGGTAATTGACTATTGTTAATTAACTAATGTTAATTGATTATTGATAATTGACTTGTTAATTGAATATTGATAATTGTTTATTGTTAATTGACTATTGTTAATTGACTGTTGGTATTTGACTATTGTTAATTGACTATTGTTAATTGACAAATGGTTTAAAATGCATTTACATTGCTTGCATGCGTGATTTTGAAAGACACTTGTTTTCCTTTCTTGTCTAGCCATGCTAAGAGTAAATGGGGCAATACAGAAAAGTACAGAAGTTATGAAAGTTATGCAATCACTTTGTAGAATACCAGAGGTACAGGCAACCATGATGGAGCTCTCTAAGGAGATGATGAAGGTATGTCTTTTTGCTGTTGTAGGACAGGGATGGAAAATATGGTGGACCATGGCGCCAATATTCCCAGCAATTTTTATTGTCTCCAGAAAGAAAAGGGAAAAAATGGAGAAGTGGAGAAAGGAAAGGGAAAAAAAAAAATTTACAATATAAAGGAAAGGGGAGAAAAAGTGTGAAAGAAAGACACTAGAAAAGACAGAAATACAACATTCTAGGCATGGACAGTTTATACATTCTGCATCTAGTTGTAAATGATTGTTATCCTCTGAATTAAGCACTTTCTCAGGGATGTTAAATCAGGCATGTGAAATTTCCTTCTTTATAACCTGAAGTTTTCTTTATTCACATGTTTCCTTTTTTAATTCATATTTCCTCTGTTACAAGGTATAGGCCAATACAGCAATTTTTCTTGGTGTATGATTTACACAGCTATTTACTCTATTCACTCGCATGCCTGACAATTATTTGTTTTGCTGACAATTTTAGAAAAAAATGTATGTATGATTTTCCTCTTCAAAATTAAATTCTTATGACTGAAACACCTCTCTACTCAGTTTGTACTGTGGTTTGTTTTGACACAAATCATCAGGATCCAAGTATTAACTTTTCAATCTCATTTGGAGTAAATATATTTATTTTATTTTCACATGAATTAATACCAGGTTCAAGCCCTTGTTGGTCTCTAATCGGTTCTCCAAAGCTAGATATTAAAATGGCTGTGAGGGTGGGTGGATGGGGGGTGGGTTGATGTAAATATTCCCATGAAGGTCCGTCATGACATTGTAAAGCTTGCTGAACCAACCATGAAATGGAAGTAACCCTAATCGGACCACGCCGCCTGGAAAGTGGACCTACGTCTGACTCGGAATGTCATTCTGACAAGGGTCAAAATAGTCACATAGTAGCATAAATTTGTTGACATTGTTTACTTTGTTGACATTGTTTACCTTAGTATGTTTTGTTTATTCTGTCACCCTCCTGTAGGCTGGTATCATAGAGGAGATGTTGGAGGACACTTTTGAGAGTTTTGAGGATCAAGATGAGCTGGAAGATGCTGCACAGGAGGAAGTTGATAAAGTCCTCTTTGAACTCACTGCAGGTAGGTACCAGGAAGAAGACAAGGATGCCAAAAAAAATGTTTTGCGTTATATAAAGAACTTTTGAATATGGAAGATCAGTTTGAAGTTTTGCCTCAAAGGATGTAATATTGAGTTGTTACTGATCAAATGTTCGAAGGTGGTTAGATAAGTGGCAAATGTTTATTGTAGTACGAGCTGATAAAATCTTGAAATCTACCAGGTTTTCATTCATATTTTCCTCTCGTACAGCATTTGGTAAACCAGTCATTTCCTTTATTAATCAAAGTTATAGAACAGGAGGGTACAGAGTGGGATTCAAAGTCTGTAAAAGTATTCAATTCAGCTTTTTTAATTATTTTTTTATAAAACACTGCTGTGGAGGATTACAAAATATGATTGTATATGCTGTCAAGCTTGAAATGTAAAAAGGTTTTTTGTTTATTTTGATGGATTTTCTGCTATTGTTGTGATATCCTGCTTCCTTTTAGCCAGTCCAGCTTATGCTAATTTTATAGCTTATGCTAATTTTACATGCTCCTAGACCACTGAGCAAGTTTGGCTGTGTTGTGAATCAAGTTAAAGATTTAAGAAGATATTCCCTTGATTTCCTTACATAATTTTCTCCTACTTTTGAGTTTAGAGATTGCTCAGTTAATATCTCATTTGATTTTTTTTACCCTTAATCTGTTTTTATTTACCATTGTAGATGCATTTAGCATGTCTTTTTTAATATTCCTTTGTTTTTTAATTTTACTATTTTAACCTGTTTATATATTATGATCATTTTGGAAGTACTTTTCTCTTCAAGTAAAGTAGAAATATGGGTGCAAACTACTTAACTATGTTGATGTGTCTATTTCATGGATTCTCTAGATGATTTATTTGATAAACCCAACAGTATCCAAAAGGTAAAGCTGTGATAGACAAACTCATTCGTTTGTGGTGGTGGTGTTAGTTTGGGATTTTTATGGGGTGAATCACCCTTCTTAGCCCATCATCTTTTATGTTAGTATCAGAAGCCTTGCTGTTATTGGTTTAGATGTGCTTATCAGGTATTTTACTACTCCTCTGTTGCATTTTATCTTCAGGTGCCTTGGCTAACGCCCCATCTGCTGTCAGTGATGATCTTCCCGAAGCAGTAGGAGCAACTGCTATCTCAGATGACGAAGAGGAAGCAGAGGAAATGCAGAAGAGATTAGAGGCCTTAAGAAGTTGAGAGCAGGCGGTTTTGTAAATTGAGAAAATTTAATCAGCTAAGCTGAACATTATTTACATTATCATAGGCAGATAGAGTAGTTAAAGGTATGTGCCTGTGCTCCTGAGTGATTTCTTGAGCAATTCAGGTACCTTCCTTCCTCTAACGAAAGTTGTTGCGTCTTATTCCATCAGTATTTTGTCGTCTTATGAAAGGAATTGGCAAACCAATCTTCTGAATGCATGTGTCTCGTTTGGGGAAGCCAAAATTTTGCGCACCTGACAAACTATGAATGGGTTACAATTCAATTCAATTTAGATTTTTTTTAAACCTAATTCAATTCAATTCAGTTTACTTACTTGATAGGCCACCAGCTTTTTCATATTTACAACATGGCAATGCTTGCAGCAACAAAATAGAACATAAAATACATACATTTTCAACAAACTTAAGGTAAATTTAATTATGCAGCTAATCATATTAAACAATTTCTCCTCGAAATACCCAGCTTTCTCTAAAAAATGACATATATTAAATAAAAGGTGACTAGAAAAAATGCTTTTTGTGCGTAACATAACATGAAATTGCTGAAGTGATGGATTAAATAGAAATACTTTGGAATATGCAATGATATTATTTCAGAAAAGCATCGGCATTTGAGCAATAAATGAAACTCATCGAGTTTGTGCATGTTACAAAATGTGCAAGTGCGTTTTCTACATGAAATTTTCTTACGACGGCCTTTATGTATTTTGAGATTTAGACAACCACATCGAAACTTGGATAGCAATGAGCGTAATTTGTTGGACTGGATGTGCGTAATGTAAAATTCAAAGTCATTTTGGGTTTTGATTTCATTATATAAGCAAAGACTATTCATAGAAGTAATTTCTGTTTTCCATGTCTGGTTATTTATACCAATAATTCTTTGCAGGAAACTTGCTAAAAAGAGAGAATCATTATTGACACCAAGTTGATTTAACCAGACTTCCCTAAAACCTGTAGATAAAAGTATATGTTTAGTATCTGTGGTGCAGTATGGTATATCATCACTAGCCATGCTACAGGAAGTGTGTGAAGATGGACCTGATTGCTATTTTCAATGTAAGCATTTTAAATAAAGCCCTCATCATTTAATACTAGAAATGGATTACCAGGCCTTCAACATGTCGAAAACAAGTTAATTTCATGATGATACTTTGGTGTGTGTCATCTACAACTCAGGGTGTAGTAAATATTGAAATAATTTCATTGTTTTTAAATATTTTAATCCTTAAGCATGCTAGAAGTTTTGATTGATACGTTCAGATTAGATCTCTATATCAAATGAAGTATCTCCAAATAAAGCTTCCATCATGGAATATTAGAAATAGATTACCAGGCCTGTAAAATGTTGAGAACAACTTAATTTCATGATGATACTTCCCTTTGTGTCATGATCATTTCAGGAGAGTGGTAAATAGTGAAATACAAAACTGCAATGTTATCTTTAAGTATGCGCAGATAACATTTTGCTAGTGACTGATTTTTGAGATGATTGTAGTAGAAGTAAGAACAGACTTATTTTAGCATTCTCACTAAGAATGCAGGACATGACTTATTTTAGCGTTCTCAATAAGGATGCAGGGCATGACTTATTTTAGCGTTCTCAATAAGGATGCAGGACATGACTTATTTTAGCGTTCTCAATAAGGATGCAGGACATGACTTATTTTAGCGTTCTCACTAAGGATGCAGGACATGACTTATTTAATAGCGTTCTCACTAAGGATGCAGGACATGACTTATTTAATAGCGTTCTCACTAAGGATGCAGGACATGACTTATTTAATAGCGTTCTCACTAAGGATGCAGGACATGACTTATTTAATAGCGTTCTCATTAAGGATGCAGGACACGTGCACCAAAGATAATCCTTGACTGTTTCTTCAAGGGTATAATGGAGCAGTAAATTATCCCTTGTTATTTAAGTCAACCCAGTGACTTAACCCTTACTCTACCATGCCGCGAAATTATCGCCGTTTTGGTTGCCCCATCTTTAGCCCCGCCTCCCAGGCGCATTTTCAAAAAGGTGCTGGTAGAGTAAGGGTTAATCAACCGCGACAAATGCGCCAACTCTAAAATATAGGCTTCATGATTCCGGTGGGTGGCCCAGCGGGTCACCGAAGCAGAACGGGCTCGACTCTGCTGCCTGGAAGACAGAGGACCCTTCAATAATCAACCCTTGATTAACCCTTACTCTACCACGCGGCGATATTATCACCGTTTTGGGTGCCCCAGTTTGGCCCCGCCTCCTGAGCGCATTTTCAAAAAGGTGCTGGTAGAGTCAGGGTTAAACTTGTGTTAGAATGAACTACATGTGGAGAACCTATCTGTTATGAATATATTATGGTATCAAATGGTGTGCAAATTGAGATTTCTGTTTATAATATTTCACATAAATTTACAAAAAGCAATGTCCACACTTTTCTTTACAAAGGGAAGCCGCGCTGTTGCCTCACTTTGTACAGCGCAAAACTTTGCTCAAACTCTGCTCTTCATCATTTTTGAACCTTTGAAATATTAAATCAGTTGCTAGATGTGTCTATATTATCTCATATAAGACACAAATCTAAACATAATTGTGAAGAATTTCAATATCTTATTCTGCCAGGATTTTGAAATTTAAAAGTTGCTACAAGTTTGTATGAAAATGACTGGTGTTAGTAAGTCTACTTTAGAAGTGTGACTTTCTCAACAGTTGTTAATGTAAATCAATTAAACTTTGTCTATTCAGTAATCTCCTGACATATATCTAGTGGTTGTAAGTCAGATAATAAATAACATTTTATTTTACTGGACTATTTAGTAATCTCCTGACATATCTAGTGGTTGTTAGATGATAAATAACATTTTATTTTACTGAACTATTCATTAATCTCCTGACATATCTAGTGGTTCTTAAATGATAATAACATTTTATTTTACTGAACTATTCAGTAATCTCTGACATATCTAGTGGTTCTTAGATGATAATAACATTTTATTTTACTGGACTATTCAGTAATCTCCTGACATATCTAGTGGTTGTTAGTCAGATGATAAATAACATTTTATTTGACTGGACCATTCAGTAATCTCCTGACATATTAAGTGGTTGTTAAGTCAGAAAATTTCAGAAATATTTTAATTAAATTGGCAAACATTTTGGAAGAATATGAGGATGCCACTAGTCTGCTTTCAGTCATTTTGATTTTGACACCAATAGAACTTAAATTTCTCCTTCACTGGAGAAAGATGTTTCAAAACTTTTTTCACTCTTTTGGTGGATTTATTGTCCTCTTACTATAGAATTCCAAAGAACATTTAAAGTTCCACGCATGTAATTTTCAAGGTTATATATGAGCAAAACAAATTGGATAGATTGTTCTTCAATGTTGAGACCATTTCTTGATGAAGTACTTTTGAATATCGTGTGAAACTTAACTTTAACACAAAGCAAGTGCTGTAAGTTGTTTAGTTTAAAGGAGCATTAGGTATTCACATTAGATTTCATGCTGGTTACATATTTTCAAGGATTTAATTGGGAACTGTGCACTTGGTTTACTACTTTTTCTATCAAGAATTTATGACCCTGTTGTCAAACTCTTCGCAAAACTTATAAATTTGTAAAACCTTTACACGCACTGATCTAATTAATACAAGGACACAAGATTGGTGATATGTTAAACCAATGGAAGACCTTGGACTGTACTCCCAACGGGGTACCTTTGGTACTACTAGCTAGAAAGGCCTTAAAGTAACATTGGAAACCTGTCAAGATTGCTGCCCCCATTATATCCAACCGATAAGCACACATAAGATTTGAAAAAAAGCCACGGTTCCGGTAGTTTTATTCGCGGGAAGAATCTTGTTTTTTTCATGAAAAGAAATTGTTATTTATTGTTTTGTTTTTTTTGCGGGGGTTGGGGTGGGGCGCTTCTTGAGTAGGCAATAGTAAATGTGGTAAAAAGTTAAGGCTTTGGACACAATATATTGGGTTCATTGCTCCGAGAGTTTTTCCTCACATAATTGTGCAATGAATAGTACATTAAATTACGAAAGTGTGAGATGTACAGTATTTCCTACACAAATATTATTTCTGTGGGAAGATTTTTGACACCTTTACTCATAATTGAAAATTTGATAAGTAGTTCCAACTCTGAGCACACACACATAGATCATAGAAAGACATGCAGCTTTTTTTCAAAAGCAAGGATGAAGAAAAATGAAGTTATTATGAAAAAGCAGGGCAGTCATTTGACATTTATGAATTCACTGTTGCATCGCCTCAGCTTTCATTGTGGTGGATGAATGTAGTTCAAATGAGTGCATTATAACCAGATTTGGTCGACAGAATTCAGGTCATTGAGACTCCTGCGGCAAAAAATTATGCATTTAAAAAAATCACTTTCTCCCTAGTAATTGGCAAAGCAATGTGTAATAGTAAATCTGGTTTACGATAAATATAGCAAAGAAAGAGCTGATGTTTTGCACAAAACAGTGAAAAAAAGTTATGAGAGTAGAAACCTTCATATTGTGCAACCTTTATGGCATTATTTTGATTGAAAGGTTATGTAAAGGCAGTTATGTGAAAGCATATATGTTACACTGAATGATCACCTATATATGTCACACTGAATGATCACCTATATATACAGTGTATGTTATACTGAATGATTACCTATATCATCATGGAAACGTGTCTTACAAGTCTAGTGAAACATGTTTTATTTTTATTTGTGGGACGTTATACATATTCTTTATTTATCAAAATTTCACCAGCGCTTCACAAGTGGTTTATCAAACGGCCGTGGACATCTCTATATAACCTTAAGTGTTGAGAAAGGAATGTAAAATAACCAATCTACCTACATACTGTACAATCAAAAAATTTATTGTTAAAATTTAATATTCAATACTTTTCTGTGTGTTTTAAAACTTACATTATCTACAATTTAGCTGTGAAATTAAGAAGACTTTTTTCTTCTTTTTTTCTGAAAGTTTTTCAAAATACCATGGATGTGAATTTAATGTTTTTTGCACTCGACATTATAAAGCGTTATTTCAAAACAGTCTAAATTGGTTTTTATTTCAAAACAGTCGAAATTGGTTTGTAAGTCTCCTGCCATCACCCTTGGTCAGTGGAGTAACTAGGGACTGCTTTTACAGCAGTTATTTCCATACAAATTTTTGACAACTTTAAGATTCTGTATCTCTGAACTGAACACTACAACAAAGAAAATTTAACAGAAATCTGCATGCCTTCTTTCCAAAACAATTGACAAGGTTGTTCTGGTTTTTAAAAATGTACTTACAAGCTATGATTTTCATTTCATTAACATCTTGAAACTTTAAAGTATCTTTCAAACTAAGTTTTAACTGAAATGATGAAGACTTTGTATGTATAAACATCTAAATTACAGAAGAAATGACATTCTGACCACTTTGTACTTCCCTCACTTTTGGACACGCTTACACAATGAATGCGCGTATCACCTGACAACTATTTTTAAATTTTTTGAAAGTCATCTATGCTTCTTTTAATAAGCCAATGCAGCATTTTCAACATTATAGAGTATAGAGCATTTTCTGACTGTGTATAGCAGCCATGTAGTGACTATAGTGTATAGTAGTCAGATGTTATCTGACTACTATTATAGTAGTCAGATGTTATCTGACTACTATTACTAAATGTGTCTGTTGACTAAGCTAAACTTCGAAGGAAAAATACCTTTATGTCTTACAGAGTTGAAATTTATTGCATCACTGTGTATATCACTGTGTATATCACTGTGTATATCACTGTGTGTATCACTGTGTGTATCACCGTGTATCACTGTGTATATCACTGTGTGTATCACTGTGTATATCACTGTGTATCACTGTGTATCACTGTATCACTGTGTATATCACTGTGTATCACCGTGTATATCACTGTGTGTATCACTGTGTATCACCGTGTGTATCACCGTGTGTATCACTGTTTATTACTGTGTATATCACCGTGTATATCACTGTGTGTATCGTGTATATATGTGTATCACGTGTATATCACTGTGTATATATATTCACTTATAGTTCTTTCTCAACTAGACCAATAAAGTGAGGCACCGTGTATATCACCGTGTATATCACCGTGTATATCACCGTGTATATCACCGTGTATATCACCGTGTATATCACCGTGTATATTCACTTATAGTTCTTTCTCAACTAGACCAATAAAGTGAGGGTATTTTTTTATTGGAATTTTTTTACTTCAAATTTTCATTTATTTTTTTCTCCTAAAGTGATCAAATGTTATTATTTGTGAAACTTAAATATTGATGTTAAAGAAGTTTTGTAGCTCTCCACGTCCATCAAAAAGCATTGCTGAATTTGATATAGTCTCTTGAAAATTGCATCCTCACTTTTCAGTCTAGTGCCCCTTTAAAGTCTATAGTTTTATCATTGTGAAATTACATGACATAAACAGCCCTTTGTACATTTTATATTAGGAATTGTTTGTGGGTCAACTAACTCTTGTACATCTATTTTTATAATCTGTAAACAATTTGATAATTTGATTTATGTAACTAGGTACCTGTAAGTGGTATTCCTCAAATTCAACCAATTCATGGTTTCTACTGATGATAGCTTTTGATGGCTGCCGCTGATGACAGTAGGTGATGTCTATCTCTGGTGTCAGTGGTTGCTGGCAGCCACTGATGACAGGGAATGTCTGTTTTGATGGCAGCTGTTGATGCAGTGGTTGAAGGCAGTCACTAATGACAGTAGGTATTGTCTGTCTCTGATGTCAGTGGGTGATGGCAGCTGTTGACAGCTTCCTCTGATGGTAGTGGTTAAAGGCAGCTGTTGAAGGCCTCCACTGATGATAGACAGTAGGTAATTGTCTGTCTCTGATCCCAGTGGTTGATGACAGCTGATGATGGCAGTGGTTGATGACAGCTGTTGATGGCTTTCACTGATGACAGTAAGTAATATTTGTCTCTGATGTCAGTGGTTTATGGCAGCTGTTGCTGACAGGGATTGATGGTAATTGTTAATGGCAGCCACAGATGACAGTGGGTGATGACTGCCTTTGATGGCAGTGGTTGACAGCAGTAGTTAATGTAAGATGTTCATGGCAGCCACTGAAGGCTGTGGTTGCAGTAAGCTAAAACTTTATCAAATCTGGATGTCAGTCTTGTTTTGCTTTCCATTCATTTATCAAAGAAAAAGTTTGCTATAACTCCTAAGTTGGTGGTGTCAAATGTGGTGTCAAATTTGATGTTGGTGTCGTTTCCAATAAAAAAGTCAACTATTCAAGCTTGGTCAAAATTACACGAAATGAACAAGATACCTAATTCAGTGGTCTCAGCCTTGTCCCTGTCCCTCTATGACCCCTGTCTTTACATAAATTCAGTAGTTTAATGTCTTTTTCATCGGGAGGGAATTATGTTTTTTGCTACTATAAGTGGAATAAAATTTGTTATTTCTGCTCATGAAAAAAAAAAAAATATTCGTTTTAGTTTTTCCTGTAGTTTTTTTCTGCTATATGATTTATGATTCGTAATGTATATTATAAACTATCTGTAAATATACACAAACTTTTTTGAAAGAAGGATGAATTTATTTTTCTGACTTATTTTATTTTTACATGTCTGTTAAAATATTTCTCAATTTCCTCGTCATACCACATGTTGCACTTTTAATACCAGCCTCGGAAGATACCTAACTAGATATAGGGAAAACATATTGTCTGAAAGGTTTACAAAGTTCTCTAGGAAGTAGTACCGCTGGCAAAGGGAAGTAAGAAGGGCATTGCCCTGGTTTTTTTAAATATATATTCTGAGAGTGACCACACTTTAAAAAACCATGAAAGATAGATGGAGGAATAGATGGAGGAGCTCTACTATCAGCCACATCACCCATTTAATCACATCAGTGTATCTGGAAGAATCAAATAAATGGCATCCCACCCCATGTCCCTCATGGCATCCCACCCCATGTCCCTTAAAAATTAAGAGTGTATGTAATAAACTTTGGTTTGTCAGAGGGTCCCATGTGTCAAGATACCCCCAGGCCCACATTGGTGGGCCTAGTATTTCTTGAGGTGTGATGTTTTGGGGATTGGAATAAACTTAAAAATATTAGGCATGTTAAAATTGCCTCTCTACATACAGTATGATGATATTCTAGTTGTTTTATGTTATGCCTTTCGATATTTTCCAGCAAAAGATATAAACTTGTTTAAGGAACTTCTCCATTTCCATCACTGCTTAATCAATCTTCCCCTCTTCTGTTTATCATTTTTTTTAAATTAAAATACACCCAGGATGTTTATCATTATTTTTTTTTAAATACACCCAGGATTAAGGTCCATGTACAAAACAGAATTATACGGAAAGTTATAAAATTTATGGACTAAAATGTAAATAATTAAACAGGTTTTTGGCTTTAAAAAATATACATCTATTAAAGCTAAAAAAAATCGTTCAACTTGTCACTTTACCACATTAGCCAGAGGCCTAACTACAGATCGTTGACAGCATAATCAGATTGATCGCTTCACCTATTATTCAGATTCAAATACTTATGAAACAGTATATTATAATCATTTGAGAGGCGCTTTAGAAAGTCCATAGACAAATAAAGGTACGAAAATAATCTTGTCAACCTTCAAAATTGCTTTTATCTCATTTTATGTAATAATTAAAAGTGTTTAATACAGATCAATAGATTTCTAACAGACTAACTATGAAGACTAATTTATGATAATTTGCTCAGATATAAAGCAAGCTCTGGCAATGACAATTCTCCAATCAATCTATTGTCATAATCTATACTTGCTCGCTTTGAAGTTGAAGAAATCAAGGAAGCCTCAATCTTGATCATGTTCAATTGCAGTTTTATGGGTTTTGGTACTTTTCTCTATTCATTTTCCTGGTATTGTCAAAGTCGCGTTCTTAACCACACAAAATGTATTTAGGCTTGCTTTCTTGTGTTCCAACCAGTGCTGCTGTGATGACGTATGCGCATACGCAGTGCGTAACGACGCTCAGACTTTTGCACATTTGTCACAGCTTCCTCACTCTAGAGATCACTGGAGCTTAACCCCGGTTATCATTCGGAAAGGTGATGAGAGAAGATGGAACATGCAGCGTAAGTAAGTAGTTCATTTCTATATCAAACGTGTAGTCACGAGGTCGATGGATCAAAGAAAATCAAGTAAAATAAAGACTAAAGTCCAGATTTGAATAAAACTATACCCTTTTTGTCTTCTTTTTTATCATCTTTAGTTCATTTTCGACTCCCCAAAACTCGTATCATTTCAAACATTTGAAACCATTATATAAATATTAACATTTCTTCTCTTGGCACTTCCTGAATGCGAAAGGCGGGCTACGTTTATGTATATCACTGCTTGTATCATATATAATTGATAGGATGTAGTTATTGGCGATAATGGATTGGGGTTTGAAAAACAACAGAGATTACCGGGGCCATGGCCGGCAATAATTTTCAAAGCAGTAATTTTTCAAATTGGCGTTAATCTTTTTGCCTGATGGGCAATTGCATTGACCTGCATGGCCCTCCCCCAATCTCAAACCTGCGTTGAGGCGACAGACAAGCACTTAGCACTTAACAAGAGGGCACTTGGACAAATTCTCCATATTCTATACCCTTGTGTTCAGGGGCATAAATACCAGGGATGTCACACCCCACCCCTCCTCTCCCAATTTTTGAGACTCGTCGCTAAAATTTGAGACCAGTTCAGTAAATCTAGTATCAGGTCAGTAAACTTCAGGTTTAAGATACAAAACAAGACAGTTTGAAGCCAAGTTGCCTATTGATAAATCGATTTTATTATTAAGAACTTTTAATTCATCTCTATGCGATATAAAGTACACAGGGATATTTTGGGTTTTCTTGCATCGAAATTGTGGTATATAAACAAATGTGTATCGCAATCACAAACGTGTTTGCTGACGTTCTTAAAACCGAAATGGCTCCTACAGTCCTAAGGCTAAGAAGTGTGCAAATCGTTTTATTTTCCATTCAATGTTGCTGCTAATCGTAAATCTCCTGCAATTTTCAAGAAATGTTACCAAATTTTACAAAAATTTCCAAATTTTAAAAATATCTGAAAGACTAAATTACCAAATTTTACAATGTTACAACTTTCTTCTAAAAATTTCCCAATTTGACCACCCATTTACCAGGAAGAAAGCACAACCGAGGAGAAATCTCCAGGTATCACTTTTCCCCAATAAATTTTTGGGCGATTTTCAGGAAATTTACTTTAAATTATTGCCAAATTCCCAATAATTTAAGCAATTTTTCTTCAGTTTGACCAATTTCTTGTCAACGTTATGTTCAATTTTACCTCCCAACTACGAAGAAATGATACAACCGAGGTGAAATTCTCTCAGGTATCAGTTTCCACCGGAAATTTTCTTTGATTTCTGGAGAGAATTTGTTTAGATTATTGTAAAAAAAAATTCCTTTAAAGATTTTTTTATCAATTTTCGGGAATTTTTCATCAAATCTTACAAAATTCCCAATAACTTAGAAAATAATTCCTTTAATTTGACCAATTTTTTCAATTTTATTGTTAATGATTTCTCAATTTACTGTAGAAGTTCTAATTAAACCTTGTAAAAAATAATCTACAAATTTTGATTTTAAATGAAGCCTGGAATGAAATTGAAAGCGTATTATTTAAGGTTACAGTTTAAAAAGTCAGAAGTGTTTGAGGTATTTTATTTATCGTGAACTTATGACACCATGATAACACTTCTTCTCAATAAGACTACGCTGCGATGCGAATGCTAAATATATGGTGTCAGTCATTTCTTCACTAACAAAAATATAATCCTGAATTCCATTTCAAACGTAAGTTTTACGCCAAAATTTGAACTTGATATTAAGTCTCAACTGTTTCAAAGCTAAACTTACTAACACTTGTATTGCTAACTATTTTTTTTTTTACTGATACCTTTTACGTTTGATATTATTATTGCAAAAGATTCGATATTCGAAATAAATTCTGTAATATTTTTCTGCTCTATTCTTACAGGAATCTAAATGGAGTTACCGTCCACAGCATTACACACAATGTAAATTATCCTTAACGGGATAAACTTGACTACGCCCTAAATTATTTGACGGAAAATAAGAAATCAGAGATTGCAATTCTAAGCACGTCTTTGTAATTACGTCAAGCGCAGGTCCATAATGTACAAAATCCGACAGCCATCCGACAGCACAAACAACATGGACTATATATTTCGTATTTCTCATAGTGAATAGCAGAACAGTAATAATATTAGTTTTGACATGTGAAGGTATAATTTGCTGTTATGATTCATTCGAATAACAATCGAATACAGCTTGTGCTGTGGTTTTACCATGGAAACTCGACCGATGCAAATGAATACAAAACTGGCTTTAACAAAGAATCTTTTAAACTTCATCTGAACTTGCTTGTCCAGTGGTACGAAAACTACAGCTGCACTAACAAATTAAAACCAATTGTGTAGATAGCTAACGGCTAGCTAACGGCTAGCTAACTACTGAAATTGGACCAATCAACCGTTTCCATACTATATTTCGTCCCAATGTTATTCACACGTTTTGGAAACTTAATTAGGTTCATTAGGACGTTGTGGGTTCTTTGCCCGTTCACTGATTCTTAGCAACAAAATATATCAAACATTCTTTTTCATAGGTAATCAATCACACTAAATACAAATGTAAATGTTTAATGGCTAACACACATCTTTACACATAAAATATATATTTAAAATATACATATCGAAAATATTAGGTAATGACATAAATACAACAAGTGCTATATGAAAAAAACAGAAAATAAAATAAAAATAGCTGAATGTTTAGTTATCAATGAAAATTGACAATTTATTGAAAATTTATAGACATTATCTCTCCCGGAGCCCGTAATTGCTTTGGACAAGTCTGTGGCGCTATATCACCATTGTCACTACCCCGAGGTGAAAGTGATTAATTTTTTTCTCTTGATTAACTAAACAATCTGGTCTGCAGCATTTGCTTCGTTTTAACTTCAGAATCTTTGCTCAGAAATCTTATTTTGCGGATCAAAATATGAAAAGCAAACTTGAAAGGATTAGGCCTTTGATTAATATTTCTCGGATATGGTTTCCCATATTTTCCACGATTGTATGGTTGACGTTATCGGGACCTGCGATGTCTCCGTGTTTGCTTGCGACACCAAAAACATGTCCTCCCAACATATGTTCTCTCAAACGAGCGAAAGAACAAGCTTCCGCTTAAAATTCTTCGCTGTGAGACACTTTGCCTAAAGATAAAAAGTGATGTTGAAACATCGCTTAAGATACTTTAATTCACAATCGCAGTGCCATGGTTTCCTTCCATTAAAACAAATTGCAGTTTAGAATTGAATTGAAATGTTTGCTCTGGCAATGTGGTAAGACACTTGCTGTCAAGGTAGATGAAGCAGTTCTAGGTCACCAAACGCATCCTGAGCAATGTTCTTGATTACGTTGTGGCTCAGATCGATAAAGGTCAAATTCAGATTTGCCATGAATTCGGGGCTCTCAATATATTGGATTTCGTTTCCGCTGAGGAACAAGAAGGCTAAGAAAAGAAAGCTTCTCATGAATTAAAAAAGTATTTCGTGCAATTTTTTGTTGAGAAGACTTGATTAAAGAAGGTTTCCGTAGGGTTTTCTCCCAATTGGCTCACTCGGAAGATGA
>JAIGNY010001844.1:415000-460000 GCA_020152595.1 Chiridota heheva
ATTCTGAACTTTTAAAACGTTACCTTAAAGTGCGTGTGTGGGTGCACGTTTATGAGAAAGCAATTGAATTATTGACTTAATTAAGGGAAAAACAAAATTAAATTGTTGAATTCTTTCCGTGTCAGAGATATAGCCAGGACTTTTGTCAAGCATGCACAAGCACTTCAAGAGGGGAAGAGGGATGGGGGCACTTGGCTGATTCTCCATACACCGTGGTTATATTTTTAAATTTGTGTTTGACTTTACGCAAGGAGGGTAGCACAGGCTACAAAAGACTTATATTATCAAGCAAGTATGACACAAATGGATCATGGTTGATTTATCACTATTTCAAGACATTTTCATTAAGCCCCACCTACTTATTGATATTCATGAAATCAACACAAGCAACATTAAGGAAAATGAAAATGTGTATCACATATTGTGTCCATTGTACCACTGAGATAAAGAGAACTACATAAGGCCTTACGTGCTGCAGTAGACATTACTACCCCCACCACCACCAAAGAGAGCTACATCAGGCCTTACTTGCTGTAGTAGACCACCCCCACCCCTCCCCCCCCAACACACACACTGTTCACATTAGGAATTGAAATTAGAGGAAATGAGAGGTTTACAAGTCATGTTTTAAAGCAATAACGAATTCTCTCTTTATAATTGATTTAGGGAGGAATTGTAATAAAAGAGGGGATCTCACTCATTTGAATTTTAAAAACAGAATGTTTCATGACCCCCCCACCTCCTCCCCTCCTTTTACCACCCCACTCCTGTTGTGCGAATTCATCTTTGATTAGTAGATGCTAATACATTATAGATAACTGTTTTAAACTGAAAATTTTTTTACATTCAAAATTAAAAGTTTTAAAATGTAGATAAATATGTCGGGTATTTTACATCCAATGTTCATCAGTTAAGGTGAGATAGGAATAATCCACCTGTAAAGAACTGATGGATGAGGACCCGACAGGAATTGAACCACGGACAACTAACTTAGCAATGTCATGACATGACAACTAGACCAAATTATTTGTTTTAGATAATTTGATGATTATAATACCATGTCACTAATAACGACCAACATGTGAAACATCATTTGCAACTGTTTTGATTGGTCAAACATCCTTCTTGATTGTTTAGTATGCATGTTTGTAGGCTACTGGTAAAACCTTTTAAATGGAGTAATCAAATACAGAATATTATAGCAAAATAGCTTTTTCATTACATTATATATTTAATGGTCCTATCATATCAATTACATGGACAATTCACTCGAATATTTCTTGTGATTTTGAGTCTTACATTTTATGCAACCATGTTACACATACATGCATGAATGCATGCATGCATAAATACATACATATACACACACATGCATACACACACCCACATACACACACCCACCCACACCCATACACCCACCCCCTCCCCCCACACACATACACACACACACATACATACATACATGCATGCATACATGCATGCATACATACATACATACATACATACATACATACATACATACATACATACATACATACATACATACATACATACATACATACATACATACATACATACATGCATACATACATACATACATACATACAAATACATACATACATACATACATACATACATACATACATACATACATGCATACATACATACATACATACACACATGCATACACACACATACATACACACATACATACATACATACATATACACACACACACACACATTTTGTCAGACGACTGCGTAGGTTTCTAACTACTGATAGTACCAAAAAGTAGGGAAAGAAAGATTGTCTATTTTAAATATATTCCCATAATTGATATAGCGTACCTGGTACACTTTCACATTCCACATGGATGGCAGTCACTTGCTTGAACTCTAGGGCATGTTCAAGCCCAGCTGGTTTGTTCTGAAGCCCGGAAAGAAATCAGCAAGATCCCTTTAATAAATTGATTGTGTACGTTCCCAAACATAAAAGTTACCAGCCGAGGTCGAATACTAAGTCAATCTTTGTTGTTTAATATTTCAATAGATCATTCTTTGTTGTTCAATATTTCAAGAGATCAAGATTACACCATTTTCCAGTATTTACATTGTATACATACAAACAAATTTACAGGGGTACCGTTGTTTTGTCATTGTGCATAATTTTGTATGTTGATGTATCCATCTATAGATGTCCATATCAGTTTAGATGATAATACGGGTCCAACATTTTAAGAGGGGAAAGCCTTTTGACCGAAAAAGATTATCTTTGTCTTGCAAAAGATTACGGCAATCTACCAGCAAGATATGTTTGTGAGATTTTCTTTTGCATGTTTGTATGACCTTTTTTTGCATGCTTGTTTGACCCTTTTTTTGCATGCTTGTTTGACCCTTTTTTTTGCATGCTTGTTTGACCCTTTTCTTTGCATGCTTGTTTGACCCTTTTCTTTGCATGCTTGTTTAACTCTTTTCTTTGCATGCTTGTTTGACCCTTTTCTTTGCATGCTTGTTTGACCCTTTTCTTTGCATGTTTGTTTGATTCTTTTCTTTGCATGCTTGTTTGACCCTTTTCTTTGCATGCTTGTTTGACCCTTTTCTTGGCATGCTTGTTTGACCCTTTTCTTGGCATGCTTGTTTAATTCTTTTCTTTGCCTGCTTGTTTGGCCCTTTTCTTTGCATGCTTGTTTGACCCTTTTCTTTGCATGTTTGTTTGACCCTTTTCTTTGCATGCTTGTTTGACCCTTTTCTTTGCATGCTTGTTTGACACTTTTCTTTGCATGCTTGTTTGACCCTTTTCTTTGCATGCTTGTTTGACACTTTTCTTTGCATGATTGTTTGACCCTTTTCTTTTCATGCTTGTTTGACCCTTTTCTTTGCATGCTTGTTTGACCCTTTTCTTTGCATGCTTGTTTGACCCTTTTCTTTGCATGCTTGTTTGACCCTTTTCTTTGCATGTTTGTTTGATTCTTTTCTTTGCATGCTTGTTTAAGCCTTTTCTTTGCATGCTTGTTTGACCCTTTTCTTGGCATGCTTGTTTGACCCTTTTCTTGGCATGCTTGTTTAATTCTTTTCTTTGCCTGCTTGTTTGGCCCTTTTCTTTGCATGCTTGTTTGACCCTTTTCTTTGCATGTTTGTTTGACCCTTTTCTTTGCATGCTTGTTTGACCCTTTTCTTTGCATGCTTGTTTGACCCTTTTCTTTGCATGCTTGTTTGACCCTTTTCTTTGCATGCTTGTTTGACCCTTTTCTTTGCATGCTTGTTTGACCCTTTTCTTTGCATGCTTGTTTGACCTTTTCTTTGCATGCTTGTTTGACCCCTTTCACAGCTTTCTTGACCCAAACATATCCAATATCTATGTCCAGATTTGTTCACATTTCAGGATAAATTTTTTCTCTCTCCTAGTTTACAAATGGCAACCCAAATGCTTATCCGAGTAGATTTTCTTACTTTTATTTATTCATGTTTTTAAACTTTCTGTGTTTGAATTCATTTTGGAAAACTTATCCCATTCTATAAGCGATGGCAGCTCCTTCCTGGTGATATTGCTCCTCGGCTGAGAGTTAAATATTTATGTTCAAGCCCAGAGTTGGTTTTCGAGGCCCGTTTTAGAAATCAGGAAGATCCCTTTAACATATTTATTATTTGTGCAACAGGACATGAAGTTACCAGCCCAGACTGATTAAAAAAATCAATCTTTCTTGTCAATATTTCAATAGATCTCAATAATGATTTGACACGTGACCATATTTCAGTATTTAATTGCATGAATATTTACAGACTGACAGGGGCGCCGTTGATTTGTCGTTGTCACACGGTTTGCTAATGTATATATCAGTCTATAGATGTACGCGGCTTCAATATTTTCAAGAGGGAAAAGAGCGTTTTGACCGAATCAGATGACCTTTTTCTTACAAAATGCTACGGCAACTACTAGCAAGGTAAGCAAGTGAGACATTTTTTTGTTTGTGCTTTGCATGCCTGTGTGACCCTTTTCATAGCTTTTTTGACCCGAAGATATTTGCCTGGATTTCTCATTTTTCAGGGTATATTTCTTCTCTGCATGTTTACAAATGGTAACCCAAATGCTTATCTGAGTAGAGTTTGTTTTTCTTTCTTTTTTCTTTTTTCAATTCATTGTTTTAAGTTTGTGTTTGATTTCATTTTGGGGCATCAAAACCCAGATCCCTACACCACTTATGCGCACGCCATGTGTCTCATACATTTTTGATCATTTTTGCCTCAGTGCCCCAATTTTCTCATATTGCCTATACTTAGATACTGTGCATGATATAATCAATCATTGTCAAAATATATCACTAAGATAATAAACTATTTTGGAATGCTTAACTTTGAAGTAACATAGAATACATTTCTCAGTGAGTCAGTGTGCTGAGTCAAAATCAGTGAATTGAATATAGGTATTTCTTTCTTTATCATTCAAAATGGAGAACGTATCAGTCTGGAAATTGCATTTATAACCCATATATGTTATTTTATAATATTTGAGATGACAGTAAAGTTTTCAGATTGGTTTTAAAGGAAACGTATCGTCCCATAGATTAATTCAGAAGTGAACACCGCCGTGCTGGTAACGTCACTTCCGATTTTCATATTTCCTTATTGATTGGAGAAGTCTTTGATGTTATCGATAAGATCTGAAGGCCTCTATTTTCAGATGTTCGGTCCGGCGGATGTGTGATCGATAACATCGCAGGTTTCTAGCGATAGGAAAAATTGAAAAACGAATTTGGGAAGTGCGTTTTCAGCACAGCAGGGTTCACTTCTGAATGTATTTTGTGGTGGGACAATACCTTTCTTTAACAGTTTAATGAACAATGATTTATAACAAACTTTAACGAAGTAACGACAATGAAAACATTTCCGAATCATTTATAGTTTTATTGATTTATTTCGATTACAAATATGTGATTATTGCACTAACATTGGAAGGCACACACTGTCGTTACTATAACCTGCAATTTGGTACTATACAGTTCATAAAATGACACAGAGCAGGAACTCGAATAATGTAAGCATAGGCGGATGTAAGAGATTTTAGATGGAGGGGAAAATCATGATTGTGTGGAGAGCAAAATATGAACATCTTTTAATTATGCATATAATTCAACACAAAAACGATTAGCAAATCACGGGGGGCAAGTGCATCCCTTGTCCCTACTTCAAGATGTCCATGAATGTAAAGAGTCTGGGATAAGGTATGTGGATGTATAAACGAAGAATTGCGAGTTGTTTACAACAGGAGTTCAAAAGCTAGTTAAATTAAACACGATACCTCAGTTTTTTTGAGATGTGGTCATAGGACGCATCTTTAGATCTTTCAGAATTTATTATGGCAATCACAATTGTTTTAGTAATTCAAAAAGTAAAGTCTTAATCGCCGTGTTTATAGTTCAGACTTTGTGTCCTGAAGTTTGATTTTGTCCTGCACTGTTTTCTGTTAAGTAACATGCCCCTGAATATTAAAAAAGGGCTGGTGGATTTTAAACAGACGCTGGGAAAGTGTTCAGGTGTTTAGCCAATTCCAAGATGGCGACCACAAATTCTTGACATTGGTGTGTATTTGGCCCAAATAGCCCTAAAATTAAAACATAAATACCGTAATTAACTATTTAGTCTAACCAAAGAAACTCATACCAATTTGATCAAGTTCCTTTAGCACAAACAGACAAACACCCCGTATGCCTTTGGAAGAACTGTTGTAAATGTTTCCTGCCTGATATTTCACATCTGATATTTCTCATGTCTCATTAAATATTCAAAATCACATCATTTAATAATTACTTTTACATACTTTTTAACTTTATATTCATACATCCTATCTTTTAAAATAAAGATGCTTATTACAGATCACGAATTCGAAGACAATTTAACATTGCCTTATGTGGAAAGACAAACTAGAATGGAATTACATAAACATAACATCTGGAACACAGATTAAAAATACAACATAACAGCATTCGAAGACAACTGCAAAGGTAAAGAGGTCACTTTGGAAATTTTGATAAAACAAAGGGTGAACAAGTCTAACCTAAACCAGAGATGGGTCAGTTAATACTATGAGCCGAAGTGGTCCAGTGAAAAGTGACAAGGATTTTTTCACTTTTAAGAAAAAATGTATTAGAAGAAATATAGGCTGGGTGTGCGTCGTTGACACATGCATAATCAGCCCTATATTCACCAGGCTGACTGCTTATAAATCACACCCATCAAACAATCATTTTGGCGATATATATTTCCACTGTCCTTCCGAGCTCGCCGTATATGACTGTAATCAATAAAAACCTTATCTAAATGTATCCAAATATTAAAATTCAAGGTGATCATGGATTGTACTATATACAAATGGCAAGATATTCAAATGGCGATATAATTATATGCTATAGATGATCGATAAACTATCTGATACACTGAGTAAATTGTTATTATCTAGTATTCAAAACACCCTCTAACTGTCCTTGACTGAGTATCGTTTGTCGGCAAAAAAGGAGGACTTGGATGGATACTAAAAATCAACTGAATTTTGCAAATATTATAAGTTATAGATTTAAATATACAATAGATAATGCAAATATATACAAATAACTGGACGTCTATACATAATGGCATAGGCATATAGGCTTATTTTCTATTACAAAATCCAAAGGCATACAGTCGTAACGTCACTAGAGGTACATTTCAGAATGTAGGACCATCGATCATCCGATTGTGATGGTTGTTAACGACGCTTGATACCTAGATGGGCTCCTAAAGACCGAAAATAACAAAAAGATAGGTAATCAGTTGCATTTTCTAGAATCTGAAAAAAGCGTGGAAAACCCTAAAACGAATCTTCATACTCCTAACTCATTCGCTCTGAATATCTAATTTAGAGTATGAGCGATTACAAACATAAAAACCGGTACACGCTTAAGCAAAGTCAATGGGCTTCAAGGTGTCTTTTCAAAAAAAGTTACCCAGGAATTCTGGGCAAATTGATTTTTGGTATGAAGGCTTTAATATTTTAATATTAAAATCAGCACACGGAAACATGAATTGGTTTTACACCTTGTAAATATCGTAATAACTCAATTGCTTTCCTAAAAGGATACATATTTTTCGTTCAAAAATAAAAGTTTCGACACATTTTTTAATGCACGTAAGCATTTTCCCCAACCAATAAAAAAGTTTTCGTAAGGAAATGATTGACATAATTTGAGTGCGTATCTGCATCGCCTGTGTAACGTTTGATGTGCGTCCTACGTGCGTGTTACTTATGTTGGCGCATTCAATCTGTATGTATTAACATAAGCTAAAGAACAAGGGCGTTGAGGTAGTTAAATTCGAATAATTATAATAGTGCGCAACAACGCAGTTGTAGGGCAGTGTGATTTTTTGTTGTATCTGCGCCCGTTTTTTCCCATATTTTTTCAAGTTACACGCGCGCGTTTGCGCCATTAGTTGCAACGCTAATGTCCTGTGCAGAAGAATATGAATTTCTTCCAGAACATTGGCAAGTTTTACCTTTTTTCACAAGGAAATCGGGAAATTGACCAAAACGTAAGTTAAAACAAGTTGTTCAGCTTCATGTTTGTATGGTTACGTTGAGCAAAAGTTAAGGGCAATCGTCGGTGTTAATTTTCATGCTTTTTTGTGACCACTGTACTGTATAAGAGGTTATGTAATGGCGATCGCATCTACTAGAAAAACCCTTGAGTGGCTGAGTGACTCCAACTTAAAATTTTATGGGGTCAGTTTGACATGACGGTCCATTTTACAGGACGGTCCGTTTTATAGGACGTGTCCGTTTTTATTTTCGATGACCTGTCATGTATGTAATGTAGTATGTTGTTCACTCTTAAAAAAAAAGGTTCTTTAAGGTTCTACAGTGGACCCCTAAGGCTTATTACAGAACCTAGAAGTTCTTTGAGAGGTAGAAGGGTTCTTTCTGGTTGGACAGGCTTCTTTACAATTTTCTATCATTTTCAGAAAAGCATCAGAGGTAATTGACAAATTATTTCTTGAACGTTTAAACTTTAAGAGCAAAGAAATCAGTTGAAATACTATTTTTAAAAAACAAATGTTTCGATAAATAATTAGTTTGTGATAATGTTCATGCAGTATTTTCAGATAAATTTTGTTTTGAATATTGGCTATATAATGATCCCGTAAATCACAAAAAATAAAACAAAGGCATTCTTAACATAGATACCTTGTAGAAATTTGAGATATAATGATAGCCGAATCCCATATCAAGCAGTCAAGGGAAAAAAATATGATTTACATATTTGGAGAAAATTGAGTTGGAATCCAAGTTTCTAGCAGTCTTTTCACATAATGCCACGTACATTGACAATGTTACGATTGATTAGGATATCAGCCAATCAACTGATCAATGAACGTTAAATGCCTATTGCCAAAATAAAGTAGTTGAAGACGCTCTATAGGTGGGCATTTTTCAATGGGAAAAATTAAGCTGTACTAACTTTAGTACTATACTGTCAACATTAGTAGATTAGACAACGTCTCGAAGGATATATTCACATTAAAAGAGCGAGTTGCAAGTATTGCTTGAACTTTAAAGTAATAATCCCGTGAAATTTTAATGTACACGATGGAGGACTATAATTTGAAAAACACGCACTGGGAAAAACCATGCATCTTGATGTCTTATTCTGCTTTGGAGTTATTGCACTTCAACTGTTCAAAGATTTCACCAGTATATTGAAAAGTCACCTTGCAGTGTCAAGTGTATTGTCATAATTTTACATTCACGAGAATATTTACGTATTTTTTTTCAATATGAATTACCTCATTCTAAATTATTGGATTTTTTTTTGTTCAATTATTTAATATGCACTATACTCGAACAGATGCTTTGCCCAGATCTGCTTATGACATGTGCCTTACACAGTTTAAAGAAAGAAAAAATCATTGTTGAATTAATTACATATGTACATAAGGCTTAAGTTTTATCTTGGCTCTAAACAGAATAAGATATCAACACGAGTTTTGCACCAATTTGTTTCTTCACTTGTCCTCTATCATATTAATGAAAACTCACAGGAATATTCCTGTAAGTATCAGATTATAGTAAAAATGTACCTCGCCTTAAGACATGATGGATGGAAATTGCTTCAGTCCCATAATTTTCAATATAAAACACATATGAAGAATATGAACCTATATAAAGAATCCCCGAAGGTTCCACGGAGAAGCGTGTATTTCTTGTGGTTTTGAGGTTCCATGGGGAAACCAAATAGACGGTTCCTTGAAAAACCTACATGTAACAGTGGGTTCCAAATACGTGACAAGCTATAGAACCTTTAAAGGTTCCACGGAGAGAACCTTAGATGCGGGATTTTGGGGTTTCATGAGAAACCCATATCTACGGTTCATTGAAGAACCATATTGGGTTCCAACTACCTGATAAGCTATAGAACCGTAAAGGTTCCAAGTAGAACCTTTTTTTTTTTCTAAGAGTGTTGTTTTAATCGTAAATGAAAGACCCAAACGGAAAATTAACAAGTAGCTGGTTTAGCGTTGCATTGAATTTTTTTATTTCATGCACATATCCTGTCTTCCTTTGTTAATCAATACTTAAGTCAATTTATTAGTATATTGAGCCACTGCCTTTAATATAAATTATTACCAATATTTTAAAAGCCGATGACCCCCATCATTTTGTTTTACTTGTTCAAGTTAAACAGTTAAGTCTCGAGGCTACAAGGCCAGAAGGCGTAGGAAGTAGAGATGGACCAGTGAGGATTTACCAGTTTACCTCTCGGCTAGAACGCTTTCATCACCTGTTCACGTGAAACTGAGGGTGAAATTATGGAATAATATATGAGACAAAATTACTCAGCACACGATAAATCTCAAAACACTTCTCTGTTAAGACAAGATTTGTATATCAGCAACGTGTAGGCATACGTATAATGAATACTAACTTAGCAATAAACAAAACGTTGGGGAAAATCAGAAAATGATTATTTTAAAGTTCTTTTCCAGAGTGTTACTGTTTGGTCCCTAGGCTGCTGGTAAGGGATCCTGTTTATAAGTTGTCAGGGTCCCTAAAACTTTTTCTCGGTAATATACCTTTCTTTCTCGTGTAATCAGGAAAGCTTGCTCCTTCCAGCCCTTTAGAAGTAATACATCCTACACGCATACTAAAGAACATATCAAAATACTCATGGAAGTCTTCAATAAATCATACAATCTTCGACAAAATTGTTGTCGCACTTTTCCCCTTGTACCACACTTCAATGTTGGTTAAAACGAAATTGCCCCAGGACGATCCTCTTAACTCCACCATATTCAGTCCGGAGGCATGCTTAATAATAGGAACATTTGTTACACACGAGAACACTGAAGTCATGCTGTCACATTATTTAGATGTTGCGATAAAATGTCATAGTTTCTAAATTATGTCCTTGAAATATTAAAAATCATTGTGTTGAAAAACATTTGGATTTTCAAAATGGCCGTTTCGCGCCTAAAAGCCTAACTCTGTTGTCTATGTTTTCTAATATTTCGAAAACGGCGTGGTGAACATATCAAATACAAGTGGAAAAGTTGTAGCCATGACAGTAATTAAGGTATTTTTATGATTTTTAAGTTTCCTCTAGCAAAGATTTTTTTCCCTGACGTTTTTAAAATTTGAAATATGTAACATTGCATAAGGCTTTAACGTTAGGATAGCAAAGGATCGTGGGAAATATCACAAAATGGCGGCTTCCATGTAGCAAAATGTTCCCATTTTTAGGAACATTTATGTTCCCATTAATAGGCATGCTACCGGACTTATATTTAGAGATGGTACAAGGGGCTTACAAATAAGAACGCGACAACTAATTTTGTACAAGATGTGTAGCTCAACTTCAAAGTGATCTTTCAAGAAGCTACATCAATGTTCCGTCTTGGGGAAGACTGAAGGACATCTCCGTTGCTTCTTACCGAGTCCTTACTCTTAGGTCGAATCACGCTTGCCTCTTGGAACAAAGTATTATGCAAAATAACGGCATCTTTTTCATCAATAGTTGAAATTGTTTTTAGATTTTTTCCTGATCCACGCATGTTTTGAGAATCTTTCGATGCAATTTGCACGATTGTACCCGTTGGTATCATGGAAGGTTCAACAGCTCCTGGCAAATGTATATCTACTTCATGCGTGCTGTTTTTCGTAAATTGTATTTCTGTATCGTTATTTGCATCGATTACAATATTATCAGTGTTCACGTGGTGTCTCATATCTACTACAATATTTTTATTATTTCTCTTTCTGAAATTGAATTTGTAAGTTCGATTTCAGCATTTGTAACTATTAAATTGTCTTTTATTCCTTCTTCCGCTCCTATAATTATTTCTGTACCACCTTGCTTACTTGGACGTTTTCTGATTGGCTGATTTTACCTTGCATAGATGCTGCATTGATGTTAGAGTCTGTTCCGTCAGCAGAGATGACATTATTATTAATATTTACAGATTTTGTTGGCACTGTGTTTTCTAAAGGCAAGTTATTTAGGCAAGAAATTGGTGTTTCAGCAGCATCGGATATTTTCTCTAATGGAGGGTTTATCACCGGTGATAGAAGGCTGTCCTGACTTGCTGTTGTATCAGTCGATCTGTTAGCAGAAAATACGAGAAAATTATAGACTTTTTGAAATCAGAATTGGCAATTTCCGGATGACAATTTAAAATAATGTTACGTAATCGAAATTCACGTGTTTATAATCGACTGATGGTACTGTGGAAATCATTTCGACAAATCAAACAAGAAAGCAATGGAGTTGTTGATCTCATCACCTTTAGCATACATCATAGTGGAGGAAATAGCTAACAAATCACTATAGCTCTGTGACTTTTGACCTTGTGACCCCAGAGTCTACGGGACACAAGTTCATTTGCCAAGGTATCATGGTACAACATAAGGTTGGTATAGACAAAGAGGTTCCACACAAAAAAGCTCTTTGGTATAGGTCTTGCCACTTTTGGAGTTTAAAAATTCCATTAATTACCATCCATGAATATGGAGGAAAATGACTTCAGCGGTCACTAATTCTGTGGCATTTGACCACTTGACCCCAGGTTTACAGGACACAAGATCATGTACCACGGTATGGTACAACATAGGATTGATACAAATCTTGCCCTCTTGTAGTTTAAAGTGGTACTAAATTGTAGAAATTACCACATAATTACCCCTACAATCGCATATTTGACCTTTGACCCTAATTACAACATCTGAAATATTTTGGAAATTATCTTACCCTATGACCACCCACGCTCAGATCACTCTTACTATTCCAAAACTATGGGGAAATGGTTCAAAGGGGCCACTAGCTGTGACCTTGACTTTTGAACACAAGTTTATGTACCACAGTATCATGATGCAAACATAGGATTGGTATGGGTCTTTCAGAATTTAAAGAGGCACAAAAATGTACTAACTAGTAAATAGTTACCCTCGAAAACCACATATTTTACCTCTGACCCTTGACCCTAATCATATAAACAACTACTGAAATTTATCGTACTCTACTGTATGCCACCATTCATGCTCACATCACACTTACCATTCCATAGCTAAGGGGAAAATGGCAAAAAGTGGTCAATAGCTCTTTGACTAGGTATCATGGTATAGGTCTTGTACTTTTTGAATTTAAAATGGCAACAAATTTTGCTTGAAGAATACTTATTTCACCTTAGACCCATGACCCTTGACCTTTTTACCGCCAATTATTTTTAATATTTTTGTTAGAATGTTAAACCCTACCCACCTATGCAATTTGTAAAGATACCAAGTAATTCCTTCAAACAGTCAAAAGATACAGCCATCAGCAAAAACTTGTTTCATTTGACCTGTGACCTTTCTACCTCAAAACCTTGGAGACAAAAGTTCCGGACCATGGGTACCCGTCCATCAATTTTGGTTCATGTGTGTATTACAGTTTTTGAGGGACACAAAATTGTTGCCTACGCACGCACGCACACATATTTTCACACGGACACACAGACAGACGCAAAAATCACCCAATTTTGTTCCTGTTCCAAAAACGTACAACCCATACCCCCTAACATGAGGTCATCATATGAGACCCCCTGGTGGGCCTAACAAGCCCCCTAATATCAAGGGGGTGTCCATGTAGTGTAGGAGGTATAGGCAGTCATTTGCCTATACAGGAAAGTGACCACAATATCTCATCCCCACATATATGTATATGTGGGTGATGAGATAAACATGGGGAATTCAGGTTTCTTGCTCATCTGCACGGTGCGGGGCCTAACGTATGAAATATATGTTTTCAAACGCTAATTTTTACGTGCGTATACATAAAGGTATTACGCGCGCGCATTGTTTTTAACCATTTAGTTTATCCAGCAACTGCACTTTATTGGCTGGGAAACAAAAGAAAATTCCCTTAGCAGTTGATTGGTTGAAGTACGTTTGGCTAAACTTGGTTTGAACTTTCCATTCAAGAAGATATTAGATTTGGGATTTCCTTTAATAGTTTTTATCATATAAATGAAATGAAAATTCACGGCAATAGTCCTTTAAAGGAGATATTAAATTGGGAATTTCAGTTTAAATGCATGCAGAGTAAATACCGTTCTCACATCATAGAGAAATACATTGAAGAAAGTATTCTGAATCTTATTCTCTTAAGAATAATTCTTTAAGAATTTTCTTAAACTATTTAAAGAAGTGCCAAAACCGTTATAAAAACAACTTACATTTTTTTGCCAGCAACGGTGTTGTGGTTCTCGTGGTTTTGGCAATCTGCTTCTCTCCCAAGTAACCAGAAGGTTGTTAGAACCCCCTTTCCCTATAATAATCACAAATATTGCATGTTATAAATTTAATCATCATTTTCATGATAAAATATATAGAAAGAACAACACTTTGGTCTTTATAATATAGTTTTTAAGAAAATATTACTTTATTTTTTATTACTCTATTTTAATCCAATCACGTTTCATAAAGCAAATTAACTGCGTGTAATATTCATAAATGCATCAGGACTTTCAATATGAATAATGATATTAGGTCTACCATTGTATCTCAAAAGGGTTAATGAGCATTGTTACATAAAATAAGTTTAATAATTCAAACTGGTATTGTCATCACGTTAAAATTAATTCAAAAATTGTTTTGAAAGTTGTTTTTCATGCCCGATTTTTCATGCATTATCTTTCAAATTCTTCAGTTTGAAAAGAAGGCATCTGAGTAGAAAAGTTCGAAATCTGGCTCCTCACTTTATCGATTATTTCTATGCTCTCGCATTTGTTATTGTTGTAAAAAGTGACCGTTTCTCGTCGATTTTTGCTTCTTCACGTGTTTAAGCTGGGTTTGTTACAATGGGGAAAACAAGAGGTTCAAAAACTAACAACAAAACCCAGGCCTCAGGTGGTTGTTCACTCGCTTTACTCCGTACACCACAAACGCCGCGTACCCAATTGAGCGAAAACCATGAAAACTCAGAATCAGAAGATGCTTAACCGAGACATGACAAAAGTTTTCAGGACGCTCTAGATCTAGTGAGATAAAACCTCACTCAACAACAATAGCGTACTACTAGCAAGGCAAGACTTGCATACTGAGTGAGACAACGCACAATACACTCGTAACGTTGAAAACCACTCAGACAACAACAAATAACATAATCATGAAATGAAAACCTTTCTTGAAATTGACAAAAATGCTTACGAGCTATGATTTGGATTTCATTAGCGTCTTGAAACTAAGGTACATAGCGTTTTCTGACTGCGTATATCAGCCATGTGTGGCTATAGCGTATGCTCAGATGTTATCTGACTAGGCTAGATCAGGCAGTGAATAACATTTCCTCTGAACTAAAGAAACTGCAGAGAGATTTTGAGAAAGCTCCTGAAGACCGATCTGAGCGACTTCAGGATGTAGCTCAAAGAAAATGCTGACTTTAAAAAAAAAAAAAAAAACTTGTGATAATTTAAATGACCGAGTGACCAAATTGGAGACGGGCAGAGGCAGATAGTTAACCTTGATAAATAAGCAGGAAGCATTTTTCCTGCAGTAATAACGTAAGAATTGTTGGTTTTCCTTTGAAGGAGAATGGGAACTGTCTACAAATTGCTGCAGAAGTCCTTAAAAAATGGTTTGCCAAACTGTAGAGTGAAAAAAAACAGGGACGGTAAGATGGTCGCCGGGAAGAGCAGATACATAATGGTGAAATTATCCTTCTTTCAGGATAAACTGTTCGTCATGACTGCATGAAGAATGCAAGAATGGTTTTCAGTTCAGAACCGTACTTAATCACTGACGATCGTACGGCCGAGGACCTACGAGGAAACGAAAATGGGCGAAAACTGTTTCAGTGACCAAAACGGTACATTTCTCGGCAGGCGTTTGGAGCGGCCCGGGACGGACGGCCATATCGATTTGGAAAGCAAGACCCTTATTTTTTCTTTCTTTTTTAAAAGCTAACAATCCATTTTGCTACCACTCATCTATTTCTAAATTATTTTCTGGGTGAGTGCATATATTTTGTCTTCATTTTTTTGCAATTCAGCTCCTCCCCTCCCCCCTCTCCCGCCTCCCCCTCCCCCTCCATCTGTCGCCAAAATTTGGAGGTCCTTTGTTTTATTGGGCCTTTTTGCTCTTCAGTTCAGTTATTTATTTTTTATTTTTTATTATCATTATTTTCAGACCTTTATTACAGTCTGGATTTCCCTTTATTCCCAAGTTGTTTTGTTGGGGTGCACCCTCACTTTTCGGTCTGGTACTCATTAATGCAAGAAAATATATTTTATCCTTAATGGTAACCTTTAATCTTTTGACGTCTGAAGGGAGAAACCCTGAGTTCCGCTCTTTCGCGTGTCACTTAATATTCATTCTAGCATTCATTGCGACTTGACTTTGTCTTATTTCGAGGCACTTGCTTAGTCTTATTCTGGGTTTTACTAATAATAGGGGTAGGAGCTCCTGGAAGTTTAATTCGTCTTTTCTTAATGATATTTATGTTAGCTTAATAAGGAATATTGTCTCTGATTTGGTAATCAGCTACAAGGATCTTAATCCTGGTATTTTATGGGAAGTTGCCAAAACTGAGCACCGAGCCAAGAATTGTATCTATTCGTTATGCTGTTTAAAAAGCTCGTGAAAGACTACAAGGGAACACTTTGTTTCCTCACATCTTGCTCATCTTCAACATGTTTTTGTTCGAGGATAGAATAAGCTTGAAGATTGTCATTATGAACTGGAATCTATCTATCGTGATAAGTTAACTGGTATTATAATACGGTCTCGTTGGGGTAAGCATGGCGAGAAAAAGTCTAGTTATACTTTTAAAATCTTGAACGTCCATACTATTGTTTCTAATGATGGCGTAAGGTTTACTCATACACGTGATATTCTAAATGAAATGCTAATTTTCTATACGGATTTATATGTCAGCTCTAGTACCGATTCTTTAAAAAATTTCAATAGATTAGATGGTAACCCACAAAACTAACGCTTGAGCAAACATTCCTTTGCAATGGCCCGGTATCCTGCATTCCTGAACAGAATGTAAAAATGCTCTCTTTAGCATGTCTTCTAACAAAACCCCTGGTTGTGACGGTTAACCGGCTGATTCTTTTTGTATAAGCATTTTTGGGAAAAAGTGCGTAGCTTGTTTTCCAATTTCTTATATTATTCTTATTTTAATAACAACTTATATGATGAACAGGGCCGTTCCTTTATTACCCTCATCTCCAATTCTAAAATTGGTGCAAAAGCTGTATAACTAACGTTTTAAACTTATATTTTTATCTTAATAATTAATCATGAACAAACAGGAATTTTGAAGGGTAGATACATTGGAGAGAACGTCCGTCTTGAGCTTGACCTAATTAATTACTGTAATTTAACATGTAAGATTCGCGCCCTTACATCAGCACTGTTCGGTTTTTCTACATGCTAGAAAATCAAACATCTCAAAGTCACGAAAATGTACGCATCACTGCCCTCACACTCTATACATACAGTATACAATAATACATACACTATTTCAGGAATGGTTTAAGCGGATAGTGTGTACATTACTTAAGAAATATTGAGTGCGGGCGCTGCAAATAACAATGTCCTAGATGTCGGGGCACAATATTGGCATGAATCATTTTAAGGGTGCCCTCTTTTTTGGATTTTAAAAAGGCATTCGATAATTTCGAGTTGGAAGTTTATTGACGAAGTTCTTCACTTTTTGGGTTTGGTGATAATTTTATAACTCAGATTTCTACTTTTTGTTTCAAACTGCACGTCAGCGGTTATAAATAACGGTCATATTTCTCCTTATTTTCCTATCGCTAAAGGCGTTCGCCAGCCCTCACTTGTTTATATTATGTACGGAAATTGTTACACTCGATGTTAAGCAAAACATTTTTTTAAGCAAAACATTTTATTAAAGGCATAACTGTTAGAAGCCGTATTAACAAGATATTTCAATATACTGACGACACCGTCATTATAACCGATACCAGCCACGACTCTTTAAACAAGATCATTGGTATTCTCGATGATTTCAAACTGCTTCTGGTTTAAAGGTGAATTTGACAAATCTTTGCTTTTCCCTCTCGGTCATGTCGGTTAACGATCCATCTAAATCTCAAAACATTACAGATGTTCCATTTCAAATTTTCTGCTGGACCCCTTAAGTACCTCGAATTGTTATTACACATCAGATGATTTCTTCAAATTAAATCATTTTCGAAGTTATCTGGAGTAAAATCCATGTTGCGATTATGGTCTAGCCACGACTTAACACGTTGGTAAAATTACATTAATCAAAAGTTTGGCCATTTCGCAGCTCATTCATCTTTTTACTGTTTTGCCAAACCCCTCTTATTATTTCTTTAGAGATTTCATTAAAGTTTTTTTTTATTTTATTTGGAATGGAAAAATCGATAAGATAAACGGACGGTGTTTTTAATGATATACAGAATGGGTATTTAAAAATGACACATTGAATCTTTTATCGTAAGTTTGAAGTGTTCATGGGTTTCTCGCTATTGCACTCAGATGAATAAGCAGATATGGGGATCCCTTTTAATTCAAGTGTAATGCTTAAAACTATGATATGAATCATATACAGAATGTATTTATTCACCAAGTATGTTCATCACGGTGTGATTACAACTTTTGTAGTAAAACTGCCAACATTGCAAAGTAGATATTCTTAAATAACTCGCTTCTTAAGATTGATTGTAAGCTTATTTTTCCATAAGCAAATGCTAGATGCAGGTTTTTGGCATCAAATACTTAATTGTAATGGTGAGTCTAAAGATTTCAATACCTTTATGACTCTGGTATTCACATGTTTCCTTTCACAGTGTTTTATGGTATCCTGCATTTAATTTTAAACGACTGAAAGCATTTTCTTAAGACCAACTCATATTTAATCATAGATGATACTCTTCTTAGTCGGAATGAAAAGAACTTTTTAGTATTATCAATCGTCCAAAGTCTTCCAGGTGTATTTTTAATAAGTTACTTCAGACAATTGTTGACAAGCCTACTGTAATCCTTTAATGACATTGATTGGAATGCTGTTTTTCTTTTACAGTTAAAACTGTTAAAGACGTTATCCTTCGGTTCATGCAATACCGTTTCATTCATAGAATCCTGGGCAAAAATGTTTCTCTGACTTTAGGAATGGTATCGTGGATGTACTTTCTATAAGTAAAGTGACGAGACCTATGACCATTTAATTTGGTATTATCATATGGCTAAAACGTTTTGGGAAATGCTATTGATCTTATTCCTTCAACTTCCTTTGCTTAAGCCAAGCAATAGTGTTTTTTGGTTATCTTGAAAATATAGGGCATCCAATAAATTTCTTAATTTTAAATGCTAGAATGTATATTTAAAAAGCTAAATCCATCCGAGCCTGTAGGCTTATTGGGCTTGTGCTTATCCCCGGTTTCCATGGTGCAATCGGATGAGAGTACATGACTCCCTATGAACGGGACGCCAGTCCATCGCAGATTAACTCCCCAGCAATGCTTGTACTCATTTAACAGCTGAGTAGAGTAAAGTGTCTTGTTCAAGGACACAATGCAGCGTTCACGACGGGAATCGAACTCGGTACCTCTTGAATACAAGCATGACTCCTTACCACTGAGCCACAACACCTCGAAGGTACTTTATAATAGTAAAATGCTACAGAAACAACAAAGCAATCCATGGAGTTGCCAATCTCATCACCATAAGCACACAGCATACTGGGGTAAATAGCAAATAATAATAACTATGGGGGAAATGGTTAAAAGGGGTTACTAAGTTTGTCACCTTTGACGTTTAAACTTTTGACCCCAGGGTTTATGAGACACAAGTTCATGTACTTTATAATACAAACATAGGATTGGTATAGGTCTTGCACTTTCAGAATTTAAAGTGACACAAAAATTGTACCATTTAGTACATAATTACCACCTAAAATCACACATTTGACCTCTGACCTCTGACCCTAATCACTGATACATTTTCTGAATTTTTTTACATTTATTGAACCCTACTGTATGACATCATTTATGCTCACGTCACACTTCCCATTCCATAACTATAGGGGGAAATGGTGAAAAGCGGTCAATAGCTCTGTGACTTTTGACCTTTGGACTCCAGAGTGTACAGGACACAAATTAATGTACCAAGGTATCATGGTACAACATAAAGTTGGTATCGGTGTTGTACTTTTTGAGTTTAAAATGGCGCAAAATGTTGCATAAAAAGTACTTATTTTACCTTTGACCCATGATCTTTGATCTTTTGACCTCAATTTGTTTAAGTTTTTGTTAGAATGTTGAACCCTACCCACCTATGCAATTTGTAAAGATACCAAGTAATTCCTTCAAAAGATACGGCCATCACCAAAAACTGGTTTCGTTTGACCTGTGACCTTTGACCCTAGAGTTTACGGGCGTCACACAGTGTATTTTAAAATAGAGATAGTCAATCAAACCTGCAATATATGCAAGTGATCATGCCATATCTGAGGTTGAGAGGTTTGGAAAAGCAATTATGAAAATTAAGCTTAGTGAGTAGGACAGGTAGTTTCAAGTGTTATGTAACTTTAAATGTCCCTGCACATCTTGAGTATTGTCTGGGAGTCTTTAATTTCTTATTTCATTGTTGTTTGGGAAATCTTTAAATTCCTACCTGTTTACAAGATTTCTGGCGAGAATAAGTTTGAGGGCTGTGGGTAGTCACTTGTTTTTGACAGTCACTGAGGAGAGATGGACTTTCCAATAAACATAAAGGTTTATTGGTGGATACTTAAAGAAAGTTGGTTTTCCACCATTGAGGTGCAAAAGTTACAAAGTATTTTATGCCAGTTTATCTATGGCAAACAGTGAAGTTCAATTATACCGCTGAGGATAATTTAAGAGACTTAAGTGGAGGAAACCAAGTTTGACTGAGGATTTTATAGTTGTAAGTATATTTTAATTATGTATTAAGCTTAGTTGATTTTAAGGGCAAAATACGCAGATTCAAATAGACGGTGATAAATAATTTTCATGGTGAAATTGCATATCAATTGAAACCTTGAGCGCAAAGTAAAATGTCCAGGGCAAATCGTTGTTATACATATTTGATGCAAATATTCAAATTTATTAAAATTAGTTTGTGGTCAGATTTAAAGGAGAGGTGAATAAAGTTGGGAAACTTTTGGATTATGAAAGATGGGATCTTTTATCACATTGAAATTATAAAATGATTTTAGTTTGTGATTGATTGATTATTTTATATGAAAGAATTGAGCTCTGTGATATTAGGATTGAAGTTATAATTATATTGTTAGAAAACAACTTTGTATAAGCTGTTAGCCGCAAGTAAGTTTTGGGAAAGAAAACTTGATCATTGATTTATGATGCTAGAACCGTGTTGATTTGAAGAATACATACATATACCTGTGATTTAAAGACATTTATTACCAGAACTCAAAAGGACTACGTAATATTATATATTTCACAGAAATCTGGTTTTTATAACCTTCAACTTGTGACGAAAGTTGGTATCATTTCCAATTTGAGAGGGTGAGCGCCTCCGCATTTGTGACGTCATAATCAACTGGGAACTAGCGCATCGTATAGTCAGATAGTAGATATGGTCATTTAGGTTAAATTAAGTTATTTTGAGGCGCCTCACCACAATTGCGTATTTTTCTTGTTACTAGCCTGGTGCAAGAAAGGAAATTTAAATTATTGCTATTGATGAAGCACAAAACTTGTCTTGTGTATTTGTGATATCTTTTTGCCAACCCTTTACCTTTAAATTTTACCATTTTTAGTCTGGCCCTACAAAACGTTACAAGCATTGTGACAACGGGACACATGTACCACAGTATATATATTGATACAAACATATGATTGGCATAAGTATTGCATTTTGGGAAATTGAAGTAACACAAAAATGTACAAATTAGTGCATAATTACCCTCAAATCACATAGTTGACCTCTGACCCTTGACCCTAATCACTGAAACAACATCTGAAATTTTACATTTTTTGTACTCTACTGTATGACACCATTTATGCCCACGTCACACTTACCATTCCATAACTATAAGGGAAATGGTGAAATGGGTCAATAGTTTTTTAACCTTTTGACCCCAGAGTCTACGGGACACAAGTTCATGTACCAAGGTACCATGGTAACAACATAGGATTGGTATAGGTCTTATACTTTTTGAGTCATTGAGTCATTAACTTTGTTAGAAGTCGGCTGAGTTCTTCTTCATTGCTATATGTCGAGTTACCATGGTAAAATCTTCGTCAGAGCTCTATTATTTTGTTATTCAAATAAGTGATATCTGAAGAAAAAAAGTTTGTACTTTCACATGTTAAACCGCTTTGTATTATTTACAATTCTGTTAAAACGTTCTTTTTGATGTAACTGTATAATTGTTTTATTGATTGTGAGAATTACAAAATATATGGAAAGGAAAAAAAATCATCGGTGGAAAGCAGGGATGTTTTGAAGTAATCAGTTGTTTAATATTACAGTATTAGGGAATGACAACTAAAGAAAGGAGAAGAGGGTCATGACATCACTTTCACACTTAAATACTTAAAGTCCATCCCCTGGATCCCATGCCCAACGTTTTCGCCCACCGCACTGGCCATTTTTTAAGTAGCCCACTTGTTCGTTGGTGTTGGAGACCCACCTTGGTATTAATCCCAAGCCTTCTCTTCTGCTTCAAGTTATGTAAAACCCACCTTGGTATTAATCCCAAGCCTTTTCTTCTGCTCCAAGTTATGTAATTAATGATATCGTAAAAAAAGATGAAAAAACATTCATGATAGCTTGCTCTCAGAGTGGACTGTTTTTATTTAAAAAAAAAAATGCGGTGCGATGGTGATGTAGTTACGCTGCCATTGTGTGGCGTAGCTAGACTGTTTTTTAATGGCAAAGAAATTACATTTTCAAATCATGATCTTAAATATTATGATATTCTTAATCATAATTATTATTTCCTATTTTTCAGAATTATCTCAAATTTTCTAACTTTCGTGGCTGCAAAAAAAGAAGTTTTCAACAATTTGTAACTCAAATTTTCTGAACCAGGTGAAAACAGTTTCCCCTCTTTCCCTTTAGCTACTCACTGCTGTCATAGTTTTTGATATACTTCCTCATGGTTACTCGTTTTTTAAAACATTAGGAATTATTATTATAGATCACATTTTAACGTAAAAGAGGCATCTTTTATGCAGAGATGGTACCAGGATTTGTATCCGATGGGAATCAGCTGGAGCAGCCTCCACAACGTGGGTCTATAAAACGAGAAACGTAAGCAGTCCCGGTCCCTTCCTGCTTTCCATTTAGAATTATTTCCAATAATGCAAAATAAAATTACGCTTACCTTGACTTTGATCCCTCCTCTGTACTCCATGCAATAACCACCAAGCTCTGTTAAAAGAGATGCGCATGGCAGACTGACGTGTATCTTTTGCGCCAAACTGTTGGATTCCATTCTACTGGCCGTGTTTACCGTGTCGCCAAACAAGCAGAAACGAGGCATTGTCAAGCCTACCACACCTGCACACACTGGTCCTGAATAGGAATGGGGGAAATGGCTTAGTAAAGAATAGTTGGGGATAATATTTTGGTTTGATTATCTTATCACCCACATATACATATATGTGGGGCTGAGATATTGTAGTCACTTTTCTGTATAAGCAAATAACTGCCTATACATCCTACACTACATGGTCCCCCTCTTGTTATTAGGGGGTGGTGGGGCCGACCAGGGGGTCTCATATGATAACCTCATATTAGGGGTTAGAGGCCATAAGTTTTTGGAACGGGACAAATTTTGGTGATTTTTGTGTCTATCTGTGTGTCCCTGTGTGTATGTGCGTTTGTGCGTATGCAACAATTAATTGTGTGTCACTTATAACTCAAAAACTGTAGGCGTAATACACACTTAAACCAAAATTGATGGACGGGTACCACTGGCCCAGAACTTTTGTCTCTAAGGTTCTGGAGTATAAAGGTCACAGGCCAAATGAAACATTTTTGGTGATGGCTGTATCTTTTGAAGGAACGTACAAAACGCATAGGTGGGTAGGTTTAACATTCTATTAAAAATTTAAAATAATTGGAGGTCAAAAGGTTAAAGGTTATGGGTTAAAGGTCAAATAAGTGCTTTCGATGGAAAATTTTGCGCCATTTTAAAATCAAAAAGTACAAAACCTATACCAACCCTGTTGTACTTGGTACATAAATTTGTGTACCATAGACTCAAAGGTCAGAAGGTCAAAGGTCACAGAACTAGTCACCCCTTTCAACCATTTTCCCGATAATTTTGAAATGGTAAGAGTGATTTGAGCGTGGGTAGTGTCATATAGTAGGGTAAAGTAAATGCCAACAAATTTCAGATGTTGTTTTGGTGGTTAGGAGTCAAAGGTCAAAATGCGATTTTAGGGGGTAACTATGTGTTAAGTTGTACAATTTAGTACCACTTTAAACTCCAAGAGGGAAAGATCTGTACCAACCTATATATGTTGTACCATGATACAGTACCTTGATACATGAACTCGTGTCTTGCACATCTGGGGTAAAGTGGTCAAGCGCCACAGAACTAGTGTCCCGTATACTAGGGTCACAAGGTCAGAAGTCACAAAGCTATAGTGACCCTGTTAACTATTTCCCCCATTATGCTGTATGCTTAGATCAGCAACTCCATTGATCGCTTTCTTGTTATGTTTTTTTAAATTGTTTTTCAATCAATTGAACGTTAAAATGCAACTACACGTGTTACAAGAATCGACCTAAGTATGGCATGCCAAAAGTGCCAAAGATCATAATAAAGGGCTACTCAATCTGGTAATGAACCTCGTTATGTTAGAAAGCATTAATAACTTTAATGAGCGCAGAGATGACGGACTAGCCTATAGGTCCAGCGGGCGCGGTCCGATGCGCCGCTAGACTTGTGCGCTTGTGCTGCGTCGCCACCCGCGCACAAGTCTAGCTAACTGAAAACTTTGCAGAGGCGCATCCCGCGCCACTGGCTGACACGTCTATCTAGCAGTGTCTAATATGGCCGAGTGACCTTGAAAATCGCTGGGAGCGGCACTCCGGGGGGCTGAGAGGGGGAGTCCCCCTCAGACACACCCCTTCCATTTATTATATTTTGCGCCGTTGGTAAATCTGGTCCAAATTATTTCCGCCTCCCAGTCCGCCCCTGAATGAACGAGTACAACCGTATGCAACATATATGATTCAAATGTCATTATGTTGATTTGCTTGTTTAAATATTTTGGTGCGGTGCCATAAAAAATATTTTCACGTAGGCCTACAATAGCTCCAACCCTGAACTGATATGTTAAAGTTGAAATAAGACCGGTGTGAAGTCCATATGTTTAAGTCATAATGACGTGTGCGGGATTCATGGCGTGCTCTTAACATTCTTAGACGTGTTTAATGGCCTGGTCACGTTTACTTAAGATTATTGCAACGAATCTGAACTTGATTATAACGTTTGGACGTTTAATATTTGTATGGGTCATGGGCGGGAATTGTCTTTCGAAAGTGTGTCGGGGGTAGCAAAGTCACAGAATGCAATTTGCTTACCGAAAGCGTGGAGGCAAAATCATAAACTCACACTACAATACAAAAATCCATATACAAAAGATGGTAAAAAGAGATGGGAGTACCCCTTGGACCCCTAATCCCGCCTATGCCCTACTTACATGGATCTTACCTGAGTTGAGTCCAATCCTGATCTGAAGTTGATGCTCTGGTTTGTGCCTCACTTTGAACCCTTGGAGAGCATCGCGGATATCTAGGGACATACTTGCAATTTCAGAGGCATGCTTCTTCCCATTACGATTAGGTAAGCCACTGACGACCATGTAGGCATCACCGATCGTTTCTACCTGCAAAATGGTTAATTTTATATATTGTTAACTATAATGCCGCCTGGAAAAAGTTCATTATGGCATGAGGGGTCAAAGTTAGTATCGATTCATCGGGGAGGCATAAGAAATTCTGTATGTGATTATCATATCTTTCGTATCCCCATGACCAGATGACTAGGAGCTACTCCCTCGTCGGGCAGGCAAATCATGATGCCAACCGTTGGTTGTGTGGGTACTAAATGCACTGAATTGGTACATGTCGCCCTGTCATTTACAATAAGAGGCTCCAGGCTTCCTGTGTATGCATACATCATGGACTCCATATATAGCAACATACTACATTACGCTACATTTTACATACCCAACCTATTATAGTATTATCACCAATGTTGTAGGATTTGAGACCGTGCTTGGACTTGAATGAAATCACTCAACTACAAGGCTGAGAACACGGCCGAATAGGGTCGTTATGGATTATAACGTAATATATGGTATATAGGCACAAGTGTCCATTATTCTCACCTCGTTCGCCTACAGTTACCGACAAAAGTAAATCAAACAAACCATGCCTTCATCAAAATTTAAATGGCTGTAGCGGTCATCGACGAAGTCGGAGGAGGGTTGTGAGTAAGCGCTTGTGTAAATTTATGTTAATAAATTTACAAGCGCCAAAAAAAATTGCTTGTAAATTTATGTAAATAACATGTGAGTATATCGTATAATTTTGTGCTAGATACAGTATAGGAATATCAGTTGAAAAAGGTTTTTTTTCTTCATATAATTATTTTTATCATCATAATTATCTTAGGCTACCTTATAGACGTCAAATCTTTCGATGATGGCGTCAAAGCATGTATAAAGGTCATTCAAAAGATCAACCACCTGCAGTGGCGTACTCTCCGCAGACAGGTCAGTAAACCGAACGATATCACTGAAGTATATGGTTACATCGTCAAAATATTCACCAGGAAATTGACTTCCTTTCTTCAGCTCATCTGCGACTACCCTGTAAAAAAACAGAGGAAGATATATTTGTTTCTGTTCCTCTATGTAACTTTTTAAAATGAAAGTGATTTCTTCAGTGCTTCAACCATTCAACGTATTAGGGAAATTCACTCGTTACCAATCTAATTTGCTGCACTTACTGTGGAGGAAAAGTTGTAAACATGTATGACTAGCGCTTGGGAGTATTTTTGATACGTTCGGTCCCGTATAACATTCGTGTATTGCGCACACAGTATAGAATCCCCCAGTGTTTGATTGGTCCAAAGCTCTTTGATTGGTCGATAAGATTCCCCAATATACACTTAGATACGCCATTGGTCTATTATGGAAACGTTAATTTCGGCCATGTGACATTACTAAGATTAGTTTTCCGAAATTGCCGCTTTATATTTGAAAAAGGTCTATAGGACCGCGGGCGGGAAGGACCCTCGAAAATGATGCTGATATTTGTTTTGTCTTCTTTTTGTATGTGGAATACTAGCACGTTCGTCAATTAACAACAGCGATACACCAGCAACTTCAACGAACTGACGAAAAAGCGCCGAAGGTTGGCTTTTTATTCTTATGCCAGATTAGCTCCTTCAAAAACATTTGTTCTAGAAAAAGCTTAGATAGCTCCAATTTATTTTGGGCCAGTAATTAAGAAAGAGTAAATAGAATGGTCAGTCCCATTTTTGTGTGTGTCCCAGCACCCAAATGCACCTCGGTCATGTTGTTAGAAATATGAGTGTATTCATTTCCAATATGCATACTACTATATGATTTTTTTTCTTTTCTTGATGAATCCTTTTGATGACATATTTAACTCTTTCAAGTTTAAGTTTTGAAACTTGTTTCCTTGTTTTGATACAAATTTATTAGATTAAATACTTACTTTGGAAGCATACGATACAAGAGAGCGTCCGTCTTCTTTTTCTCTTCCAGTAATTGCCCCGTTCTATCTGAAACTACCTTCTCCAAATTTTCAGTATATTTCTCCATTTTGGATAACATGTTATCCATGATATTCAAGTTTTTCCGACCTTTCTGCATACCTCTCATTTTATGTCTTATTGTACTGAAATCCGGCCTGTCGTCCGGAAGTTCTTCCCAGCAATGCTTTGTGAGGCGATTCATTTCGTAAAGGAGAGATCCGTCATTGTCAGGATCCTGTTGCCCATTGTCTGGTCGGAAAGGGGGCTCCTCTCTCTTCATAATTCTTCTGATTATCTCTGCAAGAGTACGAGAAATTAAGGATGATGTATTCAATATGATATAGAACAATTAAAGGAACATAATGGTGATATCAAGTTCCGTTTAGAAGATATGGAACTGCAAAGTTTGTTTCCACAGGCTGACAAGTGCGCTTGGAACAGTAAAAGTGACATGTGAAATATGTCAAATCCAATCAAGTTGTGTTATAAAATCTCTTCCATGGCATATTCTCTCTTTAAAACTTTTCTGACTTGTCTGATTACTTCTACAAGAGTACAAGAAACAAACGATTTTTGCTTTAAAGAAATGTGTCCATGGGCATACGCATTTAATACTACATTTAAAGGAAAACTGCGGTGAAAATACTTTGATATGCACGTTCTTTCTAAACGCTACTTATCGATCGCCTCTAACATGGAGGTAAATAGGATCAATTCGTGTGTTTTGATTGGTCGAAGCACAGTGGTCCACGGTGCACTTATATAAACTGATTGGCAAATCAGTGATCGTTTTGGAATAGTTTGTACGCCGCCATACTTTAATCATGATGATCTTTAAAATATATGAAACTACAAAGTTTCACAAGTGCGCTAAAATAGTTACTGGTGTGTGTGTAGTTACGTCCAAATTCATTAGTATTATGTCATACAATCACTTCCAAGACAATTTTATGTACTTTCCTCTGAAAATTAGATGCCCCTTACTAAACGAATGGAAAGTTTTCTTTTACATTATTGAGATGGGGTATAAAATATACATACAAAATTACAATATGTTTAATACACAATACACAAAGATTTTTTGGGTGTGATTATTTTGCTTGCTGTCTCACATAAGCTGTTCGCAGCTGTTGCACACAATTTACACAATAAAAGCCGGAAATTTGGAAACTCCTTGCACAGTGGCGTAGCTAAAAGGGGGAGGGGCATAGGCAGATAGGAGGCAATTGCACCCCGGCATGAAATGTCCCAAAAGTCAGACGATTTGCACAACAAAAAATTTCCCTCAAAATATCAGACTTTTTTTCTCAAAATATCTGAAATTTTCCTCAAAATATCCAAATTTTCCCTCAAAATATCTTAATTTTCCTCAAAATATCCGACTTTTCTTCAAAACATCCAAAGGTTTTCCGCAAAATTTCATAAATATTACCGCAAAATATCCGACTTTTTTCCTCAATGTTTTTTTTCTTTCGAGGGGAGAAAGATGGGGGTAGCTTGGATTCGGATTTTTGATGGTTTTAATTAAACATGTGATGTCATATCGTGATAATTAAAGAATCACACTCAGTAGAAGAATTCTTTATGCGTACTCTTGAAAAAAACATTATTTTAGGTCTTTAAAGGTCATCGTATAGCTTGAGATGACTACACTTTAATTAGCAAGTTTCAATCTCTGATATTGCGCAGTACGTAGAGAAAGAATCTATGACATGTTTACTTGGTTAGTTGGTTATGTGTGACCTAGAGTGACTTTCAGTGGCGTTGCCAGTGCCACAAAATTGGAGAGGGCGTGTGGTGAAAATATGACTTCGAATGACAACCGCCAAAAGTGGGGCCCAAGAGACCTTCATAACGTTATTTATCAAAATGAGTCATGCTATCTCCCCGGGCTACTCCACTAGTAACTCTATGAAATAACAAGTCAAATGAGTACATTTCCAAAGAGTAGCAGTTACAATAATTGCATTGATAAACAACTTCGATGAGTTCTAGCTTTAGTGAGATACAGATCCAATTGAATAACATCTCAGCGCAATAAGTTACGGCTCTAATGATATACAACTCGGGTCCATAGAGATGAAGCTCTAATGCCGCTAGAACTCACTCGCAGCATAAATGAAGCAGTTTTGAAAACGTATAGCTAACGGGCTTAAGGATATTTGTAAAATTACTGGAATCTACATCCAACTCACCAAAAATTCTAACCGGCAGTCCGGGAGAATCCTGGACATTTGGTGTAATAACCCTGCTGTAAATTCCAGTTCAACCAATTTGAAGTTTTCAACAAGGTTGAACTGGGTTGAACTGGGTTCAAATAGGGCAAATTAGATAACCTAGTTGAACCCAGTTCAACCAAGCTCTTCCAATAGCCATATTAAGCTAGTTCAACCCTGTGGAACTGGAATCTACAGCGAGTAAGAAAATACACCAAAACCTTCGTATTCAATAAGATCCATGGAGGCGGCCGCCATTTTAACTTGTGATAACGTTATATCAATGGTTTTTGCTAAGAGCACAGTTATGTTTGTGTAATGCAACGTATCATGCACGTGCACGGTATGAGTGATGACTAAACCAACACAGAGTTATACGTCCAGAGCAGGGAGCTGTTACTTTGACATATCAAAATGAAAGAAATCTGTTATGTGTCTCTTGGGATTGATGGGAGAGGCGTCCTTGGCGATTAAAGAAAAAGATTTTCAATAGGCGGGCAGAGGGTAAAAGCAGTTAAAAGTTAAAATCAGCTGGAAATGTTAATACAAAAACACCCTTTAAAAAAAGGCTGTCGTGGCATTTGTTTTGTTGTATGGATAGTAATAAAGAAATTCTGTCGAACCCATAAATATAAGTAATTGAAATATCAAATCAACCATGTGTGGCATTTTTTGCAATCGTATCGACTTGAGTTATTTTGGACCAAACCTTTTACAACTGCACCAAAAATCCTCCCATTTTCGACCAAACATCTTTCATTTTGGCTCAAAAATCTTGAATATTGACCCAAAAACCTGCACTTTTGGATAAAATTCTTCAGGCTTTTATCAAAAATCAATTTTGAACCAAAATTTTCAAGGGCCACAATCTACAACATAGAACCAAAAACCAAATTGAATACGGAGGTGAAGTTCTTATAACATCAGGGCCATGTGCACATGGGAGCAATAATACAATTTCAGAGCAATACAATTTTAAAATAGGCCTTTATCTTTTTGCCCACGCTAATTGGGAAAAACCATGGAAAATTTTCGGGATTTTTTTAATTTACAGGAATTTTTCTTCATTTTCACGAATTTTTCTTTATTTTCAGGAAGTTTTCTTAATTTTCAGAAACTTTTTTTGCAATTTGTGCGAAATTTTTATAAATTTAAAAAAAATCTCCGTCAATTTTCGGGAAATCTTCTAAACTACAAGTTGATTTTTCGCTGACATTTTTTTCATTCATATAATTTTGTATTAAATAGTTTTGGTAAAAAGATATTTAAAAAATGTGTGCGAAAACAAATAGATAAAACATCAAGAAATGTTTAGATCATATAATTGTACTACTTTATAAGTATTATCCTAATTTTTTCTTCAAATAATCTAAAACATATTACCCCTGCTAAAATGTTATAGCCCCGATAGCAGCGAACTTTGACCTTACTTTGGAAAGCTCGTCAGACGATTTTTACGGAAAGAAAAGTAGTCCAAAATACTTCGATAAAAGTAACTGAAATCACCTTTAAAACAGTTTTTGAAGACATGGATGGGCTTCAAACATCGATTCTAATCAATGTGGGCTAAAAAAAAAGGTAAAATAGTTTTGTTTTCATAAAAATCTTAAAAGTGAGATTTTCCTATACTTTTAACACCTCGCTTAAATCAGTACAGGAGGGTATATAATTTTGTAGTCCCCTCGGACGGCCAGCCATCACTAAACGGCAACCATACTAATACGGCTGGCATCAGTCCCACGGTACTACAAGGAGTAATTAGAGGTGACCTACATTCTTATTTATATGTATGTAATACAAATATAGGTTGCCATAATGCTAGGAATACCTGTGTTGTTAGGCACCCTCTAGTCCACTTAAGCGCATAGCTACCTACTAGAGGCCCTTGAACCGGCCCTTAGACTCCACGTCGAATGCGCAAAGCTTATACAGCTTGCAGATCGGCCTCTCCTAAAACTGCAAAATAAAAACCCTTGGGTTGTAGCTGCTCAGTATTGGCATGATGTTATTGTTAGATTTTAATGTTTTAATTTTTCCGAAAGTTTCAATGTTTATCTTAAATGTGTAACGTAAATTCGTAATCCACGTGAGGTGCTTACGGCGCGGCCTAAGCACGTTTGAACGTACTGTCAGAGAGCGTGACGCCATTCGCCCTATACTACGTATAGGCCGAAGGCCGAGAGTCGAAACTCCTATACCTTAGTGCGTGATACTTTTTGTTCGTCCTCCACCAATATTGGTTCCAAGGGAGGGCAACAGGTATGTCGGTACATTGAAATTTGGAGTCAATGAAAAATAGGCAAACTGCAAATTTAACCTAAAGTTTAACCTGAAATTCTTTACTTTCAAAAATTAAATATATTTATATTAGTTTCAATCATAACTTGTCTTTCTAACCAAGATTAACGTTCATTTTATTTCTAGCAAGAACACAAAAACAACGATTTCTTTTTACAGTACATGCAGGACGAAAATACTTTAGCGCAGCGTTAGATTGTAGACAGGCATGTATCGCATGGCCTACCTGATAAGTATATTTTAAGAAAAATACCTTTCTGACAAGGAAGAAATGATTAAAACTAGTAGATGTCTTGAACAATTTCGGTAAACCTAAAATATTGTGCTATGTTAATTGTGCCAGTTGTTGTTGAACAGTCTGAATCTAGTTAACGTCGTATGTACACCGTTAGTTTAACCTTAACTGACCGATGTAAACGCTGACAAATATGGGCAATAATTTAGTTTTATTTAGAAACAAGAATAAGTTGCTTACCAAATTGTATTTTACTCAGACATGTATGTAGCGATTGATTGCTTTCTAAAAGCGTCGCCGTGGTAATCATGAGTCATTATGTTGCCTAGCCAGGCTACAGTAACGTTAGTGTAAGTTAGGCCTACATTGTGTGAAACCAAACCACTTGCAATTTGGTAGCGTAACGCTAGGACAATGTACATTACCATGGTATTGACTTGTAAATGTCTGTCATGATAAAAAGGCCATGCTTGAGACGCAGCATTACACTTGTTAGCTAGGGTGGGGTGGGCATGAGATCAATATAGGTCTAGGTCTAATTAGTTTTATGGTTGGTTATCAACAAAACACCCATCAAACAAAGTCTAAACAGACTGACCAACTGGCAGATAGGTGTGTATAAAACAAAGTAAAAGTAAGTTAAGTGCCAACTTGTTTAGATAGGTAGAGATACAGTAGACCAAATTGCTCACTTATTACTTTAATTTTAATTTTAATAAACTATTAAGTTTTCAATGTCATTCACATTTTTCTGTTCAACATCACTTAATAACAATTGCAAGCCCTAAATTCATAAAGTTTAACTTTAAAAAATCATAAAACTCTTTGAAATAGGCCTATATGTTGTCTTGCAGCCTGCATTTTTTTATTCTTTGTGTATTACTTATTAACGTTGCTTCAATTTGTTTGCAAAAGTTTCTCAAGCTCTCAAGTTGGGAAGATAAAAAAGCTGAACTTGAAAATTTGAAAATTTGGCTTCATGCAATTTTTCTCCTCATTGATAGGCACTCTTTAGTTCTGCTCTCATTTGTTTTTGTTTTGGTATCCAATGAACAAATTATTACAGTGCAGTAGTATTCCAACTTTTATGTTGTATGATTGTTAAAAATCATTGACTGTACTTCGGAGTAGGAATATTTTTTGCAATGTAAATTAATTTTGTACCAGATATTAGTGAGCTGAATACCTGTATATCATTTTGTAGTACACAATACCCAAATGTTTTCTGACTCCAGGCACATGTATAATGATTTTTCTTGGCAGTGGAATGTACTATTATCAGGTTATGAGAATGTGACATGGTAATTTGAGTGTACCCTTTTTATACATAAAATTTTGTTTGCTTAACCAAAAAAAGACACAAACCCCAAGTGAAAATTCAACATCAAAACCAGTAGACCAGGCTTTTATTTGCAGTAAACAGACACTAGGCTTAACTGAGTTGAATATAGGCCACACTTTACAACCATAGGAATCTATACTTGTTAGACTGCATAGGAAGAACCTAAGATTTTGTTGATTTCTGTTTCTTTCTTAAAAACTTATATTTTGAAATAATAACATACTGTGGTATATCTATACCTACATCAACATCACTTCATTGAAGTTTGCTGATATCAGCTAAAGCTGTAGTGTTAAGTGGAGTACTTATGGCACTACGGTCATCCACAGAAGATGCCTCATAAGGAAACTGTCAGGAATGTTTTTAAAGTTGATTACCAGTTGTTAAAGTTAAATTCATACAGGTGATCATTGCAGAAAATTAAAATTGTCATGTCAAAGCTTGTAAATTTGCTACATTCACAATGAAGTCCCAATTCCTCTATCATAAATGTACATGAACATTTATAGAAATGATTTTTAAAAGTTAATGGCAGAATAATATGTGTTGATCTGTTTTTAAAAACCTGAATTTACACGGCATTTCATGTAACCTGTGCCGGTTATTTAAGTCAATTGATGTATATTTCCTGTATTATTTACAAATTATTCATTCTTTACCCTACACACAATTGAATTATTTAACTGTTTATTGTGTTCCCTTCAACACCAGGAAGTTAATAGGTTTGAGATGGGTATGGCAAACCACCAATTCATTGGGTTGAAGCACATAAACTGATAATAAGAGTTAATAGCTTTTCCTACCAAAATGAGCCTAACTGTAACAATGATTGCATGTGTCATAGAGCTAGTGTGTGAGTTATTTGCCTTCACCTTATGTTTGGTGTAAACAATGTTCCCTTCACAAATGTCCAAATATGGGTTATCTCATTTCCAGTATCCATGAAATCTTTGCCAAGTTTTGTTTAAATTCAAGCAGTATACACAACAAACCACTAGGCGAATTAAGTAGATTTGGGCAGCTAATTTGAAGCAAATTATAGCCTAAATTCTTGATAATGTTAGTCCAAGTTGTAACTTGCATGTAGTCTTGGAAGAATGTAGCTATTAGTCATATCCCACAATACACTTTTTGACATTACTGGTGGCGTTCGTGAGGCCGCAGACCAGTAAACAACAGCAATCCTACAATGTCATCATATAGAAACGGTTAAAGTAAAAAAAAAATAAGGCCAAACGATGGTAAATAATTCGAATCCATAACTAACAAGATTGTAGCCTTTTTGTAGGCCTAACGGCTAAGTCTGAATTTGAATAGGTTAAGTAGGCAACTTGAATCCTTCAGCCTTTTTCATACTACCGATAATCCCGAGCCTAAACTAGGCTTCATAACTAGGCTTCAATAGCTAGGCCTAGATCCACCTGAGTTAATATTACATTGTAAATCTCTAGGATCACAGATGTCTGACTGCATACTCCTAGCTTTTATACAATAAAAACAGGCAGACTGCAATTACTACGGAACCGGGGTGTGCAGGTGGCTAGGGCCGGCCCATCGCTAACGTTATTCGTTAAATAGGCCTACGGTGCTGGCTAACTTTCACCAACTAGGCTAGGGCCTAGGCGTAATGCATAACGGCTTCAATAAGGTTAGGCAGTAATTCCTTTGAAATGCTTTAATCTTCAGTCTGTCATGTTCAGACGTAAAACAATGAGTAATAAACGCATTGGCATCGTACCGTACCATACCGGTATCGCAAAAAGTACCGGCACTGTGAGCATGGTTTGTCGAGAAAAAAAATCGCATTTGATCCACGGATGACGTTAAAATCAAAGTTGTTATATTAATGACTTATAAAATTATTGGTTTATTGATCTAAAAGTGCACAAAAAGTAAAGATAAAATTAAACCTAGTGTACAAATCTTTTTAATCAACAGTTTCCCTAGAATATTTAATTTACACATTTCTTTGGTATGTTCTATTTTTGAAATGCTTGAATCTCTACTGCCCTCACTTGAAAACAATATGGGTGGGTGACTTAAAAAAGTATCACGATTTTGTAACACTGTAGGTATAAGAGTTTCGACTCTCGTCTTTCGGCCTATACGTAGTATAGGGCGAATAACGTCACGCTTTCTGATACTGTGCTGTACGCTCATAATTTTCAGGCTCACCATTCGTGCCAAGTTTGACTATGGCAATATTGGCTACTGTGTCGCTCACAACTCGTACCTCAACCACATCAACACCATCCAAATTAAAGCCCTCAGGCTTTGTCTAGGTGCCTACAGGACCTCCCCAATCACTAGCCTTCATGTTGAAGCCAACAAACCCCCCTTTCTACTTAGATGTAGAAAACTTAGCCTCTCCTATGCTTTTAGAGTCCTCACCAACTCCCAGAACCCTGTTTACAACCTCATTAGGTACCCCAATTTCTCCACCCTCTTTGATAGGACTAAAACCCTGTTCCCTCCCTTCAGCTTACGCATTAAATCAGACCTCTTCCATCTCGGCATCAACCCCTCCAGTCTCGGCACCTACTCCTGGCCCACTTTTGCTCCTTGGGCCACCCCCTGACTTCTGTCCACTTGGGCCTCTCCACTCATCACAAAACTCAAACCCACCCTAACCTCTTCATCAATCTCCACAACCAAATGAAGACCAACTCTCAAATTACACCTCCATCTATACTGATGGCTCTAAGAAGGTAACAAGACAGCTGCTGCTGCCGTCATCCAAAACATCACCCTCAGTAGCAGACTTCCCGACTACTCATCCATCTTTTCAGACAAGGCTTAGGCCATTCTCCTTGCCCTCAACTTTATTGAGTACTCTCCGCTCAGCCACTTTGCCATTTTCTCTGACTCAAAAGGCTGTTCTTACTTCTTTACTCAATCTTAAATGGGATAACTTCACATGCTACCTCTTCCTCCGGAAACTCCTTTTTCCCACCCTCTGCAGGAAAAGTGTTCTTTTCTTCTGGATATCCAGCCATGTTGACATCCCTGGCAATGACAGGGCTGATGCAGCCGCTAACTTTCCCTCAACCTCCTCCCTACCCCTTTTCCCAAAACTCTCTCTGACATAAACCGCTTATCGCTTCCCTTTTTCGTGACCGCTGGCAAACCTCATGGAAGTCCCAAATTGATAACAAACTCTATGTTATCCAGCCCACAATTCCGATCAAATCCACCATCAACAACCTCTCTCGTATGGACAACCTTCATATAACCCGTCTTAGAATTGGTCACACTCACTCCAGCGCTCGAAATTAATGTAGGCCCGCTAGCCCGGGGCAAGTAGAACTAACGTTCGGGCTAGCTGAAACTGATCTTTCCGAGCCCGCCGGAAAAGTAACCAGAAAAAAAATATATACACCTGAGACTTTCAGAAAATACATTATTACACATCACTTACACAAGCCAAAATGCATAATTGTCCACTTCGATAAGGTTGAAAAGCCATAATTCACGAAAAACTTTACGAAAAACTATACTTATTTACCGTTACCTTGTCACTACTACTACCGCACACAAAACACGCACACACAGTCAATCAGTGCATTCAACTCGTACCGTGATTGAAAAACAACTGCACAAGGCTAGGAAAAGTTGAAACAAACTAACTTTTGCTACACATAACGTTAGTTTTACGACTGGGGTATGTGAAAATAAATTTGAGTTGAAAGAAAAGCATTGTTTACTTCTATCTTTTCTCTGTAGGGACCAAGGTTTTTGAGCTTTTTGACGTACGTTTTTTTGGGCAAGTCAGCAGTCCATTCGGGCTAGTAGGAAAGAAGTCTAGCTAGCCGACGGGCTAATGGTTAAAGTGTGCTAATTTTAAACCCTGCCTCACTCACCCCCACCTCCTTATTGGCTCCCCTCAACCCCTCTGCAACAATTGCCATTGCGCCCCCGCAATCCATCACGTTCTCCTTGCTTGGCTCCTGTACAACCTTTCCAGAGCTTCCTTCGCTCCCCACAACTCAATTGCTGAGCTCTTCCAGAAAAATCCTCCAGATGAAATTATCTCCTTCCTTCATCATGCTTCCCTCTACGACCATATTTAATTCTCCTCTTCCACCCCTCTCTACTTTGTTTGTGTTTCAACTATGCACCTCCCCTCTCGATCACAGCTTTCTGACTTTTTGTTCTTGAATTTCTCTCATTCTCCCCCTGTTTCCTTTCCTCCCTACCTCTAGAATGGTCTGACCTCTCAGGCACAATTTGACCCCCATTGTCGTGGTGCCGTTAAGCCCTCATTAAACAAACAAACGAACAATACGGCAGTACTTCGGCTATATACCTTTTCATATTAGAATCAGTAATTTCGGAAATCTTATCTAAATAATGTCACATGGCCAAAATTTACGTGACCATAATGGACCAATCAAATTCCGGAGAATCTTGATCGTCTGCACAATTTACTAGCGTATGGGGTCAAGCCTATTAAAAATACAATTTCACACAATAATCAACAGTATATAGGGGCCTACATACACAAATAATCACTTCACTGAGATTTAAATGGTAGCGTAATTTCGTTAGGAAATTCCATACCAACCAGTATAAACTGTGTCCTCTCCATTCACGCAATTTTTTGATATGCAAAACTAGTTGTCTCATTCACACTGCTGCCGAAAGTTCTCGATACTATTTTCACATTTTGTGCAATGAGGTCAACGGCACAATTTCATACCATGGCTTTAGGCTCTCCGCACTGAACATCAACGTTTTCAAATTTGAACGATTTTTTGCCAATTTCAGTCCTATTTTTGTGTTTCAAATAGGCACAAATATTTGTAATGTTTCGTAAATGTTGAAGAAATGTGACCCCAACGTACCTACAATGTTCCGTTCATAAAAACAATATTTCAACGTGCACACTAGGCTTAGGGCCTTCAACTACATAGTGAGATACACATCTGAGCGTAGTATATGCTATAGCCATTACATGACTGGGAATACTGGGTCAGACATCAGATAATTATATAAAGGTGGAAACCGCTACATTGACTCATCATATCATAGTCGCGTCGCAGAATATTTGCGACGCACTCCTGTTTTGCGAACATTTTCCAAGAAATTTGTTCTTTTTCACCTCATTCATCCTGCAAAAGTTAAGCTACATAACTAAAAAAGCTTCTAGTATGTTACTCGTAATCTTAAAAGCTTGGGCACATTAAATTACGTTCAATATCTATGAACTAAAACCCGTAAAAAGAACAAACTTTCACCTACATCGGTTGCTACCTTCTTACAATCGTGTGCGCCGAAGTGAATGTACCTAATTATTTCAAATTCTATCGAACATTCGCCGGCGTTATATTTATCAGTACGCGTATCGGTGTTGTGCACCCTAGTTGCGTACGTTGAAGTGAAAGGAGTGTTCAATATTGGCTTACATTATTTACCCATTTTTTTTTAATCATTTCAGGATTACCGACATGTTTACTTACAAGATTTAAAGCAATAACAGGAGAAGTTAACTATATATTTTTATGTGCCGTAAGTACAGTAATTACAGTGTGTCAGGTGACGTAAATTGACGGTGTAGTCGTGATTTTAGGACTGAGGCGATTTCCACGTTAAAACAGATAGGTCGGAGTCTCACTCTGTATTGCATGTAGTGCGTAGCATGTACTGTAGGGCATACGGAGGGAGATGTTATCTCACTAACAACTACATGCATTGTACGTAAGGTTAGTGTTATAAACGTATCTGAGGCCAAGTTTTAATTTGAAATCTTACCTGGTTATCGCGTATTCCTTAATTGAGACAGTCCTAATGAAAGACAGTACGGATCCTCTTGGAATATGACAACAAAAAACATTCCCATAAGAAAAGAAAAATCCAGGCAGAGCAGTTGAAACTTTGACGCAAATTGAGATACTTTACGTGTAGGCCCTACATACACAAAGCTTATACATTTCACATAAAGTTTACGTACGTACGTACGTCGTGCATGTAATGTTGTACTATTATGTACGTGCGTACAATCTTATGAAGGTAATACGCGCGTGTATTGTTGTTGTTTACAATTTTCCCTGCAGTTGATTGGTTGGTTAGTAAAAGCAAAAATTCCCCGACATTTCATTGGTTAAAAGACCCTGACGTTTCACGTTCGGCTAAACTTGGTTTGAAAAGGTCTATAGCGTACAGTATACAGTACGATTTCTATGGGCTGTGTAGCTTGCTTAGGTTTACATTTAATCAAATTTTGATGACTACATTCCTTCATAAAAAATCAACCAGTCAGGGAGAATTTTGGACTTTTGGTGTAATAAGAAAATACACCAAAACTTGGATCTTCGTATTCATTAAGATCCATGGAGGCCGCCATTTTAACTTGTGATAACCTTATATCAAAGAGCTTCCACACATGACTAACGCCAGTGCACCACAACTGGTTATCAAAGGCCGTGGACATTGACTTGGTTGTTAATGTTATGTCTGTCCGTACGTCGTACCTGTGTTCTCGTCCGGGTCGTATTAAGCGTTTCGTGATAGCATTCTTGCTATCATAACCGAATACGCAGGCGACGACCCCGTCATTGTAATTGTGTTTTTACTCGTCGTCGTCGACTTGACTAAGCCATCATGCACAGAATCATGTGTCGAGATAGTGATATAAACATCTCACTGAGTATGCCCTACATGCTACACACTACTTGCAATACTGAGTGAGACAACTTAACACAACTTTCATTGGGATTTTTATTTTGACCTATCATACGACCAACACTTTTACAAATTATGATGACAAAACCATTGAAAATAGTACTGACGAACTACCAATTTGATGGCAATAATGTTGTAAACTTACATTCACCTTGCTTGTGGTATATGTTACGTGCTGTTGTCAGATCTCGTTCATACTTTCAACATCCAAGCTTTGTTATTATGGTACGCACGCTAGTTGTTCGGTTTAGTGGTGTACGCCCGCGGATTCTTTTGTCGCTTGGACGTTCGCAGTGTTTTCAATTAATTAGGCACAGACACTTCAACGCTTTGTACACACAGTGAACCATCTCGGAGAAGGATCAGTGAAATAATTTCTTATTTTAAGAAATTTACAACAGCCATTGAGGTTTAAAACGTAGGTGCCCATTAATATTAAGTCTTTTTTAGTGTGTTCATGTTAGTTATACATAGTAGGACGATTTTTTAAAACTTATAATAACAAAAGGCAACAGCCACAAATTCGTCGCGGAAAGGCTTATTTTAAGCCGTGCGTTGTCAATATTTGGTTACGCTATTATGTTGAGCAATGTAAACGTTTTTCACGTTGTAATTTGCACAACGACTTCTGACTGTGTACAGCCGATGCATATGGCTACAGTACACAGTCATATGTTATCTGACTAGTGTCGAGAGGGCTGTTCAAAAGGTCAACGACCTGTCAACGGAAGTCTTTTTATTTTATCGCGAAGTTCACGAAATTGAAAAAGTCCGCGGTCAAATCTAATGAATATTCATTTGGTTTTTCCTTTCAAAAATAGCCCCCGCGTTCTCATTAAAAATCCCCATTGACTTAACGTTATCACCACAGTTAAAATGGCGGCCTCCATGGATCTTAATGAATACGAAGCTCCAAATTTTGGTGTATCTATTATTACACCAAAAGTCAGGATTTCCCCTACTGTCAACATAGCTGTCGCATTTAACTTGGGAATATATTTTGCATGGAAACTGATAATCATCAACATAAACCATTTTTATCTGAAGTGAATTTTTAAAGAAGTTACTTTTTTTCGCGTATAATTTTGAGTTTTAACACCATTGTGCATTCTTGTTACAATGCGAATGAATATCAGATGCATTTGTTGATGAAGGTACTCTATGTAATTTAGTTCAAAATAGAAATTGAATTAGTTAATAAAACATTTTAATTTCCTTACTTGGTCGGTTTAATTATTGATAATAAAAAATATAAATGAAGAGGATTAACCCATAATTTATGGTGCGTTAACACGGATTAACCATAGAATCTGTATCACCGATATCAGTGGATGCAGTGCCCCAGCTTCCATGGTCAATCCATGATAATATGAATAACACTTAAATATTAAAGAGCGAAATTCGAAAAGCGTACCTTTTGATGTTTTTGAAGAATTGCTGTAAGGCGTGGAGCGAGACATAATTTCATAAATGAGAATTCCAAAGCTATACACGTCACCCTTTTGTGAACCTTTCGGAGGTAGCTCTTGTCTGAGTAGTTCTGGTGAAGTCCATAACATTTCTGCAAGAAAAAGAAAACACGTTTCAAAAATTCCATGCCTGAAGAGTTGAGACATTCAATTCCAAGAGCGGTGCCGAAGCTGTGTGACTAAAGCGCTAAATGTCTGCAAAATTCAGGAGAATTCTTTTAAAAGCAAAGTTAAAAAAAAAAAAGGTGGGACAGGCATATGATATTTGGAGAAATTATACATCTAAGAAAAAATGTCTCTATCAAAAATAAATTTAAAGCCACTTTGACATAGATCCTTTCTGCTGTAGTGTATCTCACTGTCAGTGGCGTACTGACATTTGGAGGAGAGGGGTTGGACAAGAATGGGGCAGGGTTTTGTTTTGCGGGCGCGAGAGATTAATGTTGCAAGCTGTAAGCATAACAGTATGTGCGCTTAGATTGATGAGGTGTATATTGGTACGATAGCTGCATTAATCTTGTGCTGAATCAGCTGGTCAGTACACAATAATAAGTCGCAAAGGGGATGAAGGCAGGGTATATAATAAGCGCTTTAAATTTGTGTGAGGGGTGGGGTGCGGAGGGGGGTAAGTAAGGGGTGGGTTAGCGTTTGATATGTCGGGGTGTGCAATGTATTGGAAGAGTGTTTATTTAAGTGCATCATCTGTTTTGAGTGAACAATTCCACTTTTTTTATCATTTCATTTGGGGGCAACAGGGGCAGGGCCTCTGAATTGGGTGCATGCCTCACCCGCCTCTGGCTACGCCCGTGCTTACGGATTTTGTCTTAAATTTGGTAAGATGGGAACACAATTTCAAAATTTGAAATAATTTTCAAAAAATTTAAGATTATGATAACCATAGTTAGACACTCAAAAATATAAGATCCTGTTTCGGAAGATTAAGGATCATGATGAGAAAAAATAGAGAAAAATAGAAAATGTAGGATGATAATGTTACGCAAATTGGGGAAATTAAGAATGATCATGAAAATTTATGTTTATGATTCGGAAAAATCAATGTCTTTGCCCTAGTTGGGGAAAGGCTTGCAATGTTTCATCAGTTTTCTCCTTCCTTTTTATTCCTTGGATCCACTCTTCGAGATGTATGCTGTGCAGTTACTCTTTGGCACATGACTGCATGGCAACGTCTTGCTTTAGAAAGAATGGTGACTACAACTTTCACAATACTAAGAAGTTTACAAGTGAGAAATAAGATGTTTCCCGATAATCTCAATTTTCAAAAAATAAAAGGAAAAACCAGTATTTTATTTTATTTTAGATATTCTTATTATTTTGATCTTTGTGACTTGGCCGGAAATATTTCAAATATGATTACTTAACTACAACAATTCCAGTTTGAGATCAAAGACACATGTATTACGTTTAGAAATGCATGTGTGTCGTGTGTTGGCAGGTTTGTAAAGGATGATATGTGTTGGAATGATAACCATTTTGTAAGCAGCTATGATTATAAACGTATTGCTTACTCAGACGTTTCTTTAATAAATCATTTAAAAAATTTAGACTTGGTTTTATATATGTAAAACGTCAAAAGAGTGGAATACATAACTTCTATCTAATTCTTATTTTCCATATCCATTTATTTTAGTGACAGCCTATATATGCCGAGCACTATTATTCTTTATTTAATCCCAAATGATGGATGTAGAATAAAAGCTCGTAGATTTCAAAAATAATAGATCCTGTATCGGAATACTAAGAAACATGAGGGGAAATAGCAAATTTAGGATGATAGGATTCTAGAAGACGGAAAATTAAGGGTCATGATCAAAATTGGGACCATGATGAAAACGGAAAAAATTAACGGAAAATTGTATGTCTTTGCCCCACCTGAAAATGGCATGCTTCACCACTTTTTCACATTATTTTTTTATTCCTTGCATCCAATCTTTGAGATGTATGTTTTAAATGTGTCCAGTTACCATTTCACACGTGACAACAAGCACAGAGTTTCAAATTCAACTGGATCTTGAGTATTGGTCAACTTTGCAAACTTACTGTACACGTGAGGTCAATCAGTCAATGTGTATGTTACACATGAATAATTTTTGAACATTACCTTCGCGATAGTCTTTTATATTTTCACGATTTTGTAGCATGTTTTTGTAGCACGTGGAGACCAAAAAGGAACAGTCCTTACGAAAAAACATTTTTGGTGTAACACTAACAAATATTTCGCAAGAGTTTAAAAGACCTCCCAAGTAGCATGCCAAGAACAGGCCCAAGAAATGAAAAAAATCAATATAATTGGATTAATCCAAGGAGAGGTCCTTATTCGAGAACCTACAATCTTCAAAACACCCGAGTTTATAGACGCCATGTTGCCGGGTTTTTTTCTTCCCCAAATTGTGGAATAGACTTTTTCAAGAAATGTTAAGCATTTGAAAAATGTAATAAAAGTTCTTAAGATACGCACTTCAAAAGACAAAATTGTGGACATGCTCACAAACAGCCATATCATTGAAAGCTAAGAGAACATTTCGCTTATTCTTAGGCACAACGTTGGACAGTGGCGTAAATGACAACTTGCTCCTTTGTCGTGTAGAGAGCATGCTTTCTTAGAATAGTAGCCATCTACGTCAACAAGTCCCCTGACATTTTTACTTACATCGTCAACAAAATAAAAAAATACTTTTTGAGATTGAGACAGCTGCTGCGTAGCCGCCTCTATCAAAGGATTAAATTTGTAATTGTTATGACAGATGAATACATTGATTTAGGCATAGAAAGAAACTGAAAACTATTTCGCTGATGACATTACAAAATTGAATTTGCATATTTTTTAATTAATTGGGCTCGAGAATAAAAGAAGACGGCTTTAAAATGAGTAAAAGTTGCTGGATTGTGTGTGTGCTTTCCATTGTTTTCAATCTGGCACGTGCACCACCGTACGCCTTTAACGCACCTTGTAGGCAAACATTCAGTTGAGGGTCAATGTGTGGGAAGATGTCCCTAAAACGACATCTTCTCACAACGAGCACATAGATAAAAGCCTTTGGTCTGCTCTCACATATCATAAATAAAGTTTGGATATATAATATATCATTTTGGTTTCTTTTGCTTTGTAAGAAATTGTCACTTTTTGTTTTTGCTATTTTTTCCAAACTGAAGATGTGTCTTGCCTTCCGCACAGTGAAGAAGTATAACACGCTTATAGTGGGCAACAATATAAACTTATTTTCCGACTCACACACTCCCCCACCCCTCCCTCTTCCGAAGGCGCGTATGACGTCACTTTTAAACACTATACACACACTTAAAGCCAATCAATTTAATGATGCCTCTATATGTGTAGTACGTCTTCCATACATTGAACTTACTTCCAAATCTTTCATTTGGGTTCCCCTTATTAGTTTCTAGCTCTTTGAATAACCTGAAAGAAATTAATCCAAATCCCGATATCTTCA
>JAIGNY010001844.1:465000-500000 GCA_020152595.1 Chiridota heheva
TATGCCATCGTTTCTTCTGACCATTTTCCATATATAACCAATTTTTATGTGGATGACTTTGACGAGTTTTCTTCTGATAAACATAATCCAATCTGTCTGGAATTTGTTTTACCAATTTTAAATTGCAAAAATAACAGTAGTTATAAATTCAGTAAAGTGCATCAAATAAACACTGAAAACAACGGGGGGAAGACTGCAGATGTAAAGACAGTTTGGTTAAATAATAAGAAGGAGCAGTTCAGTGACTCCTTTATTCATACAGAACTTACTGAACTTACTGTGAAAATTTACGAGATTGATAAGAGTACTTTTACTCAATCTGATATCTGGATATGGATAATATGAACAATGCACTCAAGCGAATTTTCTATGGTGCTGTTTGCGCATGTAATATGGCAAGAAAAACAAACTTTTCACAACCAAATGTTTCAGTATTTCATGATAAGAAAGAGTGGTTCATTGAGTCTTGTGTAAATGCTTGCAAAAAGTACCTACGTGCTAAAAGGAACTACGAGTCAAAGAATTTGCACTAAAGTAAGGAAGATTGTGATGTTCTTGCTAAGGAATACAAACAAAGTGTTAAACACTGCAAAAAATTGAATATTACTCCCAAATACATTTTAAGTTGAGAAATGCAAAGAGTGAGGATCCAAAATTATTCTGGGGAATCGTCAATAAGGCCACTAGCCAGCTAGCACAGGTGATAGTGATTGTACTGTACCCATTGATGTTCTTTTTGATTATTTTAAGAAACTCAATGAGTCTAAAGCTACTTCTATCTAGCAGTCAAGGATATTGATGCAGCCACAAATGTTCTTCCCTCCTTTCCCGACAGTGAACTCAACAGCTCGATCACATACGATAAAGTTTCACCCAAATTACAAAGCTACGGAACGATAAAAGTCCAGAGCTCGATGGTATACGAAATGAGTTTCTAAAAAACTGTCCGTTCTCAATGGTTAAGTTAATTACAAAGATTTTTAATATTGTGTTAGATACAGGTGTCATACCCACTGACTGGTCAATAGGAATGATAAAACCGCTGCATAAGGGAAAGGGTTCAAGAGATGATGCGGATAGTTGCAGAGGTATAACTCTGCTTTCATGTATAGGCAAGTTATTTACTGATATACTGAATGATAGAATTGAAAGATTCTTGACAAGAAGAGGAATAATTGGCTATGAACAAGCTGGGTTTAGGAGGAACCACTTTACAATCGATCACATTTTCGTGCTGTATTCAATTTTGAATTGTATAAATGGAAAAGACAAAAATTGTATTGTACATTCATTGATTACCGTAAGACATTCGATTCAGTAGAAAGAGTTTCACTTTGGTATAAATTATTGTCATGTAATATTAATGGAAAAATTCTCACAGTGATAAGAAACTTATATTCTCGTGCCAAGTCTTGTGTAAAGAGCAGCAATGGTAAATCTGCTTATTTTAGTTGTAAAATTGGAGTTAGGCAAGGGGAAAATTTATCTCCATTACTATTTGCAATTTACCTTATTGATTTTGAAGACTTTCTGAGAAAAGAATACAAGGGTTTAGACTTGTTAAGAAATTGTTTTCATGAAAATCTCAGCAACGATGATTATAATTTTTACCTGAGGTTGTTTACACTCTATGCTGATGATACAGTTGTTTTTGCTGAGAAGGAGAAAGAACTTCAGGTTGCTTTGGATGCTGTTGAAAGTTATTGCCAAACATAGGACTTAAAAATAAACATAAGGAAAACAAAGGTTATGGTGTTTTCTAGAGGCAAGGCAAAGTATAAAAAAGAATTTATTTTTGGTGGCAAATTACTTGATATTGTTGATGATTATCCTTACTTAGGAAAAACTTTCAATTTTAATAACAAGTTTAATAAGGCAAAGACTAAACGGGTCAATCAAGCCAGAAATGCACTGTATTGTCTGCTTGCTAAATGTCAGAAATTAAATCTTCCAAATAATATACAACTTAAACTTTACGACCAAATAATTATTCCAATTCTACTATATGGTTGTGAAGTATGGGGGTGTGAAGATATAAGATATATTGAAAGTTTTCAAACTGGATATTTTAAACAAATCTTGGGACTTGGCAAAAGCATTGCCAACACTATTGTCTATGGTGAGCTTGAAAGAACTAAGGTAAAAAATATTGTGAGCATCAGAATGGCATCCTTTTGGTGCAGACTTGTCAATAGTGATGAATGCAAATTGTCGTGTATGTTGTATAGACTTCTGAGGTCACTGCATGACCAAGGAACTTTCCGGTCATCATGGATTCTTGCAGTAAAATCAATTTTTGATAGTACAGGACTGTCATATATCTGGGATAACTAAAATATTAAAGAGGATTGGGTTGGCAATTCAAACAGTGCGATTAACTTGGTGTGGTTGAAAAAATCACTTAACCAAAGACTTGATGATGCATCAAAGCAAAACTGGATCTCTGATATAACCAGTCATTTAAGCTGTAGAAGTTACAAAATATTTAAAAGAGAGTTAGAACTCGAGATATATCTTTGCTTATTACCAAACAACCTTCGTAGAATATTATGTAAATTTAGATGTGGAAATACCAATTTGCCGGTAATTACTGGACGTTATGGGAATATTGATCTCGCTCATAGAATCTGTGAACTTTGCAATAATGATGAATTGGGAGATGAGTTTTATTTCTTGTTAAAATGTCCGTATTTCACTGAAAAACGTAAAATATTCATTAATTCATATTATTGGACGCGGCCAAGTGTTGCAAAAATGGTAAGTCTTCTGCAATCGAAAAACAAGAAAACCCTTTATAACTTAGCTAAATTCTGTAAGATCATTATGGATAAGCATTGAATTCACCTTAAAACACATTTCCGTCCATTCCATTATGGTGGCTGGCGTCATCATGCTTCATTTACTTTTTACTTTTATTCTGGTTACTGTTGTGCTTTGTTATCTGTATTTGCATGCGCATACCAGAATAGTATTTTGTACATTGAGATAGACTCTGTATACCTCAAATTGAGGTGAGAAAGAGTGAACAATAAACTGTAAACTGTAACCAGTTTTTGAGCAACCAAAAATTGTGGGTAAGCTGTTATTGTGTACGTACAATTATGAATTGTATTTATCTATGCATATAATGTGATACACTATGTAAGCGCTGTTGACCCTTCTCATTGATAAATATTCTCATTGTTTGAAAAAAAAATTACTTTTGAATATTTTATTTTTCAACATTTAATAATCCCTTGTTGTTTGTTTGTTTAGATTAATGTAACTTCCTTTGGGGTATTCCGGGGGGTATTCATGCTCCTAAAACTAACAAAAAATGGCCTCATTAAGTAGTGACGTGGTGAGACTGGATAGGGAAGGTTTCCTCCTTCTACTGCAGGTCTGTTCTGTGCAAGGAGAAAATCTTGCTTAACTGTTGCTTGAATTATAATTCACTGATCATTTCATTATATCGCACAATTCTTACTTGATATGATGGGTAATATCTTATTGAATGTTATTGAAATTGCAAAAGATTGCAATCAATATTCATTTTTTTCTCATATTTTCTACAGGTGAAAATAATGAGCCAAAGACATGTTTCAGAGTTTCATGTTCAGAAACGAGTGAAGCTGCAGTAATGCAGAAGGACAACTTTGTAAGTACATTGTTTTTTGTTGCAGAAAAGAAATATAAGTTATTGTTGTATAAAATATAATGTTTCTTTGGTTTCTTTTTAGTGGTACATGTTTTAAACGATAAAATAGTGTTATTCCTTGAAACTGGAAAATAGGGGTATTTTTATAAGTTGAAAGTTCGTGAAATTGCAAAATAGGCGTTTTTGCAACTGAAATTTTGAATAATAGTATTTTAATTTTGCGTAACAAGCATGGGTAGCACTTTGTGAGAAAGTGGCACCGCCGGGGGTAACAGATATTAAAATAAATTGTAAAAAGGGATTTTGTTGATAAAAGCCTAATATAGTAATTGTAGGTAGTGACGTGGGCAGGAAGTTCCGGGATCACTTCTTCAGCAATAACTTATTACGGTCCATTCGACCCCAATTTTTGTCGATCGCTGATATTAAACGTCACGAATGAAGAATAAACGTCACGAATGAAGAAAAAACGTCACGAATAAAGAATAGAACGGCTTTACATACTTTAGAAATTTTTGAAGTGTGAAATATGTTACAAAACTCTATTAAAGGTCATCGGTTCAAGGAATCTTTTCCACATCGATTTCGATGAAATACTGATTTATAAAGGCTAGATTTGTTGAGCGAAATCTGTCACTTTGTTTGAAGATTCACTCAAACATTTGGCAACCTTATAAGTTTACGTTTATAAGTGGATAACGATTGGCTACCCTGTAATTTCTTTATTAAGATTTGCGTATTGTATTGATTGGAGAACAAATACTTAGTTAACCTCTTAAATAAACCTTTGTTCTAGAATCCCTGAAATATGGAATATTTAGAGATCCTTAAAATTTAGGTTTCCCAGGAATGTTTAAGACGTTAAGAACGCTGATGGTTAAACCAGTCATTAAAAAAATTGTGGTAATTTTACAAATGCATTTTTCATTACAATGCGTTTTTTCTGTATTTTAAAAAAATAAGATTTGTATTTCTATATTTCTTAATGCTTTGCAATAATCATTATTTCTATTCTGATGTGCACCTTTTGTTTTCAAACACTCCAAATAATCTTCCTTTTCCTAGATAGCAACACCGACTAAAAGTCTATTTTTGACTAACTTCCTATTAAACATGCCATTAGATATCTCTATATGTACTTTCGAACGCCATTCCAGTGAAATAATAATGTAAAAGCGAGAGAAGCTGAAAGTAATTTCGCCGTTAATCTTACGTTGTTCATTTTGCTGAAAAATTGAGGCTTCGAAATACACAGGTACAATTACACCGTTGAAATGTTTTTGCGAACGAAGACTTTCTCTAACTACATGTATTTATATTAGATTCAATTACACGTGTTTACATACCCTTGAAATATCTTGAATAAATGACATCTTGAAGCTCAAATCCAAGTTGATTTCATCGGTGCTCAGTATTTGTTTTAATGTCCCTTTTTGACAGAGTTCGGTGATGTGATAAAACATATTTTCTGCACCAGGCAGCAAACATATACCATAAAACCGATTTAAATTATCATGGACGAGCCATCGCATCTGCAAAAGAGAAAAACAGACTTCGTATATGTCTTTCGTCTCTTTTGATTATAAAAAAAGGAAAATTGTAGATCTAAAGAGTTCGGGACCGTTTGGAGAAACCATATCAATTGTGTTATTTTCTATCATTGAAATAATAGAAAATGCTAACAATTCACACTATTAGATATTCAAGAAAATGTGCACACTTATAATGAGCACTGTAATGACTTTAATGATTAATGTTTCCATTAAATCTGCTTTATTTATCTCTTTTCCCCAATGGTTTGTATGTTCGCAGCTGACTAATGCTTCAATTGTTCAAGGTCATATACCCATTAAAAGGTTAATGGGGAACGTCAGTGGCTTTACATACAAAATTCTTTTTGCATTATTTCACGGTAACATTAATCTCTCTTCCATATATCAAAATATAGTTGAACTTTGTTCAGCCATAACATCAATACAAAACAAACTATTCACAATTTTAAACATATAGTTATACTTTTCGGTGGAATTCTCGTATACAAAATGTGTTTTTTTCTTTCTTATTTCAAAGTATTGGTATGTAACTGTAAACGAAACAGTTTGTTTGTTGTTTGCTTCATTTATTTCAAATATGAAACAATTGTAAATATGATATTCGCACTTCAGTTACCTCTTTAAGTTCCTTTTTCAGAATTTTGTTTAGTACAAGATCTTCCATTTTCCCTTTGCGTAACACAACAGTTTGCGAACTGTAAGTGGCTATAGAGTAGTCAGGATCAGCATCTCTTTTCTTGTCAGCAACATCTGTGGCCCGAAGTGAGTTACCGCTGAACTGCCCGGATGTTAATCGATGCGACGAAGTGAAGTTTGAATCTGTTGCGATAAATCATATATGTACCAACAGTAGACAATAAAGTGATTCAATTAATTTCCATATGATATATTAGAGTAAATTATCAATGGGGAAAATCCCACGGCCCCTACACACAAAAAGCAACAAGATAATCCTAACATTATGCTCAGAAATTCGACATTGAATAGTATGATGTTGTGGTCTTAGGAGGTCATAATTTATCCTAAAGTTGATTGCCCCTGCGTAAAGGGGCCTGCAAAACTTCATCATGAGAAAATCAACAATCCAAAAGAAAGCTTTTGGCAATTTGTTGAGGAAAATATCACATTTTAAAATTTAATTTAATTTTGATACCACTTTGGCAGTCCGGGAGCATGCCTATTAATAGGAACATTTATAACACACGAGAATATTGAAGTGATGCCGCCATATTGTTCAGATGTTGCGATAAAATGTCATAGTTTCTAATTTATGTACTTGAAATATTAAAAATCATTGAGTCCAAATATTTGAATTTTCAAAATGGCCGTTTCGTGCCTGAAAGCCTAGCTCTATTGTCTATTTCATCTAATATTTCGAAACCGGCGTGGTAAACATATCAAATGCGAGTGGAAAAGTTGTAGCCATGACAATAATAAAAGTATTTTCATAAGTTTCCCCCTAGCAAAGATATTTTTCCCAGACCTATTTTAAATTTAAAAAATGTAACATTGCATAAGTCTTTAACGTTAGCATAGCAAAGAATTATGGGAAATATCATAATATGGCGGCTTCCATGTAGCAAAATGTTCCCATTAATAGGAACATTTATGTTCCCATTAATGTTGGTGTGGGGGCCCCTAATCAGGAACAGCCCCTAATCACGCTCTGTCGTTCATTAATCTTTACATGTTAATGTCAAAGTATGTGTTCTAATTACTCTGTTTCAGTATAAAGGTCTCAATTTGATATTTTCTGCCATTCCTGGTCCAAAAGAATTTGGCATCGTGATCGCTGCCACAATAAGACCATCCTATTTCATACAATCATATAAACCACCCAGATAGCGCACTACGTTTGGCCAACAATGTCCAAAAGTTGACGTACATTGACAACGTTGGCATGTTCCATCTGTCCATTGTAATGCGCTTTGAGTACGAAAACTTGCATGGAAAAACTACTATATAAAGACAAGTATGATGCTATACAGTTACGCCAGTGCACCACAACTGGTTATCAAAGGCCGTGGACATTGACTTGGTTGTCGATGTTATGTCTGTCCGTACGTCGTACCTGTGTTCTCGTCCGGGTCGTATTAAGCGTTTCGTGATAGCATTTGTACTATCATAACCGAATACGCAGGCGACGACCCCGTTATTGTAATTGTGTGTTCAACTCTCTCTCTCTCTCTATACAATTAAAAGCTAAGTTATTTTCAGAGGTAATTTTATCCCTTGTCTTCACTCTTTGAATGTGGGTATTTTAAAGCTTTCCTCGTCTTGACTGCATTGTCGCACTGAGAAAAGGCCACCTATCGTAATTAAAATTTTGCGGCGTCCATTTAATTCTAAAATGATTTTGATTGGCCTATCAATGTAAATGCACATTGTACCATTGTGATTCGACCAATCAATCAAAACACACAAATTGAAATCTATTTGCCTTCATGTCAGCATGTTAGAGACGATAACTAGCTTCTCTCAATCTGGTTCAATATGCACTTTTCGATCATTCTTAATAAATCAACTGTAAATTGTATTCATTCTTGCTTATTTTCATCAAACTTGCAGTAAGTCTTACATTATGAAGCAATTTATATTTTCAATGATTAATCAACATCGAAACATAGTTTTCAATTACAATTAAGGTCTTAAACAAATTTAGGATTAAACAATTTTGTCTTAATTAATAGACGAATTATGGAGAACGTACCCCCAAGTTGCTTGCATGCCCAGATACGACAGTAAGTTCCTCTTTGTCAATGAGCCAGTCCTTTCGATTGACAAACTTTCTGTACCGATAACTAAAAGAAATAATTAGAGAAACATGGTTAATCAGAATGAAAATTTGTAAATTAAAGCTTAATGAGTACTCTTAAGAGCCATTTTTAAGATGTACGTTGAAGAATGTGAGACGTACTGGTATTGTTGAGAAAAAAAGGAAATCGTGTTTATATAAATATGGAGAAAAAAATCTGAGAAAGAGATTTAAGCTTTTAAAGTTACCTTTGAGGTCATCTTATGGAGGTGGAGGTGAATACAGTTTTTATTTTTCCGTTATAAGAGATTCTTAATCTTTTACCATTTTTTACTATCCTGTTATAAAATGACTGGAAAATTTCAAGAATATTTCTTCAGCTTTAAACTGTCATGAAGCTTTCTTAAATCATCTTTACTCTATTTATATTAAAATTGTGTGCAAATGACATTCAATTAGATAAAATGCATTAAATTGTCAATAGGTTCTGAGGGAGTAATTTTTATTTTTTTTTTCATTATTTCACTTTAAGATAAATGAAAACTTACCTAACAAATGGTATGATTACTAATAAAACGAAGGTCACAAAAGATGCAACCACAATTGCGATGATGATGTTTACAGCTGAAAAGAAAAATTATAATAATTTCATGAATATTCATTGCAAAATCAATAATTAGAACCCTTTAAAGTTTTTAAGTTTGAATTTAATAAACACATGACATGAATATACTGAAAGAGTGCAATGTTTGTAAAATAACTCTCAACAATTCTTACAAAACCAATTATTTTCGTTGCACAGTGGCTAGCCCACTGATGATGTTGCTTGATTTATATATCTTCGCCTTTGTTTTTGAAATCATGAATATGCATGGTTTTCTATTTTGCAACTGCTCGGAAATTTCAAGTGCATCAACCGGATGTTTATAAACAGAGGTTTACAAGGCTGCTAGGACGACTGTGAATTTGCTTAATGTTAATTTCTATGTAAAGCTTCTTACTAGGTTATCTTGCACTTTTTAGTTTCCCCTATTTTAATCGTAGAATATGAAGCTTGCTTAATTAATTGTGTTAGATATTTCTCTCTTTACTGTTTACGTTTGAAATTTTGATGATTTAGACTCTAAAGTAATTGTACGAGTAATTTGTTTGAAAATGGTGAATTCCCGTCCTTTTACGGCGATGCACTGAGATTGTTTAGTGAGTCCTGACTCATTAATTTTTGTTTATATATAGATATATATATATATATATATATATATATATATATATATATATATATATATATATATATATATATATATATATATATATATATATATATATATATATATATATATATATATATATATATATATATATATATATATATATATATATATATATATATATATATATATATATATATATATATATATATATATATATATATATATATATATATATATATATATGTATATATATATATATATATATATATATATATATATATATATATATTTATATATATATACATATATATATATATATATATATATATATATATATATATATATATATATATATATATATATATATATATATATATATATATATATATATATATATATATTTATATATATATATATATATATATATATATATATATATATTTATAGATATATATATATACATATACATATATATATATATATATATATATATATATATATATCTATATATATATATTTATATTTATATATTTATATATATATATATATTTATTTATATATATATAAATATATATATATATAAATATATGTATGTAAATAATATATAATATACATATATATATATATAATATATATATAGTATATATATATATATATATATATATATATCTTGTATCTACGTGGTGGTATGTCATTTAATCTATAAAAGCTCTTATTCAACGTACGAGTATTGCTATAAAAGCTCTTATTCAACGTACGAGTATTGCTATGTGTATTGAAGCAAAATGTATTGTCAAAAAGTTTCTCGTAAATTCCAAGCAGTTAAGTATGCAAAGTAGCAAACCTGTTGTACAAGTGATAAGTCACAGTTAAGTAATAAGTTGCAATATTAGAACATTTAAGTAGATGCAATAGCGACTTTATCTTTACTGATCAAATCTTTTTCCGTCTCTGTAATCTTGTTCTCATAGCAATGTTATGCATCTGTCTATGTGTGTTTAAATGAAAATCGAGAACAATAAAAGTGGAGAAAAAACTAGTTTTTGTTTTTCAGTTGTATTATTTGTCTTCTTTTATCTTGCGTAAAGTTTACAAGTACATTCAACTTGCCGTTAAATATTTTTTGTATTCTGTAATTGTTTCTGTTGTAAATTTTCAAATATTTTGCTTTGTGTTGGTTTATGGTTAATCTTTGATTATGTTTCCATTTTAATGGTTGTTTATCATGAACTTATTTTTACTATCTACTGTGTGTAATCTATTCACAGGGCCTCAAGTCAGATACATACGCTATACTATTAGCCACCCTTATATGAATGCCAGTCCTTTGCATTCATGTAACAAGTCTTGTATAAATATGAATAAAATGTAAGGTTTTAAATGCTAACAAATATTATTTTCTTCCGTCGTAACTACATATTTGTCTCTCACGATAAATTTTATGGATATTTAATCTTTTATTCATTAATTTTCGGAGCAAAATTATTTTCTATGTTACATATAAAGGCTCTACTTTTGAACCATCGTCATATGTCCGTATACTCTGAATCAAAAGTCCTTTTTTCTAATTTTATATGTGCACTTTTCAAGTTTTATTGGGATTTTTTGACCAGATTCAGATATTTGTGTGTTTGATAGTTCGATTAAGTTCAATGATATGACACCATTTCAAATTCGACTACTTTTATATAAGATGATGAAATGTCCGTCTGTCCGTCTACCTGACATAGCAAAAAAGTTACGAGATATAACACGTGTTCGCTAGATCAAAGAGCTTGTGTGGAAGCTCTTTGGCTCAATTAAATACCACCGATTATGTACAATTTATAATTAATTCGCAGTGAATATATCGATCTCAAGGTCTTTGAAGTGTTTGTAATTGACATGGACATCATGAAAACAAAAAGGCACTTCAAATTGATACCATGAAAGAACAACTTCTTAAATATTATGAACTCTTAAAGCCAGATATTCATCAATCATGGCTTGATCTGCAGGCTGCCAGGAAAGTTCGGAAAGAAATGCTAACTGTCATTATACTTCTTAGTCTTTGTGTTAGGTTTCTCCACAGAGATTTTTTTTCTCGAACCAAACCAGTGAAGTCAAAGTTCTATTAAAAGGTCATCTACAATAAGAAAGGATAAACTACAAATTATTTCCATTTTGCACCTCTTTAATCCACTTGTTTATGTAATGCTAACTGTATTAGCATTAAGGCGACAAACCGAGTGTCTCACTTTTCAATATGGAGACGAAAATACGATGGATACTGTTGAATAGGTGTCAAAATAAATCCTTCTTCAATGCGAGTTCATGGATAGATCTCACACGTATTTTTCATTTGCATACCAAATTAATAAACTCGATATCCGAGAGATATATTTGCGCCCATTTTATGAACGAACACGTTAAAGAATTTCAGGATATGGTATCCTTGTGAATATTTTCAAGGTGATCTTAATGTGACTCTGAATATAAAGAGTGTTGCAGTTCAGGCATTTTCAATCATTGCTTGAGCGTTTAACACAATGTGTAAACCACTGGTTACGTAGTGTATGTGCCCTTGCGGACAATATACGCAGCGTGCTTGTATTTCTTGTCAAAACTATGAAGAAAATCAAATGGTTACTAGATAAACTCAGACAGATATCGACGATGTAAAACTTGATATTTGATGTAGGTCGTGATAGGCCTTAATTTATAGATGGAAGAAAGAATTTACTCTAGGACGATATTGTCATCGGTTTGTATTATCAATGTTGGTCGTATCCACTAAACAACGATCGTGCCCGAAGTTATTTAAAACTTATTTTGAATTTGTTCGTACAGTCGGGAGTCGGGTAGCTTTGCAAATTTGCGGCCACAAAAACAGGAAAGTCGAGATCACGATTCGGAAAATCAGATGAAAAATGTATAAATCATCACTCGGAAAATTTGAAATTCTTTGTTAAAATGTATAATTGGTTTGGAATCTTTCGTTGATCTTGATAATTGTGATTACATGAACTTGTATTTTCGAAGATATAAAATACATGATCGGGCTTAACGAACTAATAATCCGGCGAAATACATTCACTCATGCCCATAGACTTACGTCATTGCAAAAGTTTTGTTCGCCTCGGAAGTGACGTTACTAGTATGTATCAGATGAAGTGGTGACGGGTCACGCAATTTCTAGACACGAGACTCCCCCTTTAATGAAATTAGCCATTTGACCCTGATTACCCGATATTTGGATAATAAAAAGTGTGGTGCATTATGGTGCATAATATTGATACTGCTATTGTGTCGTGTCACTATAGTGAGTCTGTAACCAACCATTTGTACACAGCTCATTATCATTCAAACTTTAATGACTCTTTCTAGGAATAAGATATCACCAATATGTTACTTTAATCATCGATTATATATAAAATGTAATCAACGTGTGTGACTACTGGAACATTCCTTTAACGGATGATTGGCTTTACTCACCTAAGCATTCCTCTCCATTAAAACCACACGGCGGGGAATCTGCTGGGATGTCCTTTCCAGGCCATGAAATGCTTACATCGTTATATAGCTCTAGGGTAAATTCCAATCCATCTAAAATACCCACTTCTCTGAAAGGTGCAAAACCCGTACCCTGCCAAGTCAAAAAATATCGTGGCGTTTGTTAATTGGATATTATCAAAGATTATGGGGATTTTTAAATAACATTAATTAGAACTCAATGTGACAACGAAAATCATAAAACAATGTGTGATAATGGGCCAAGTTGCTATTAGCAGCCTCTGAACTGCGGAAGAGACTTTTATTTTCCTTGATTCACAGCAGATGACCAGAATCGCCATGGACTGTTGGAGACAATCTCTAGACTTACGGCGGAAGCAAGAGTGGACAAATCCGACAGAGATATTTTTAAGCAGAGATGTTGGTATGAAATTCAACAAAGTAACATTAGTTAGGCAAATGCATATATCATCACTAATCATGGGCTTTAAAGCGATACTAATAAATTACCAGGGTAGTAAAAAGGAATGTCAACAACTTCCTTATTCCGTTTTTCCCATGATTAAAAGAATCGTAATAGTCCTTTGCAAATCTGGATCGGGCAATTTCAGGAGAAGTAATACAAAATAATGTTACATGGCAGAAATTCACGTGTCCATAATGGACCAATCGTGTACTGGGAGAATCTTATCGACCAATCAACCACTGGTGGAATATTGCCAGTCACAATTCACGCATGGTATGGGACCAATCGTATGAAAGGGGTTTTTTAAATGCACGTATCACTCGTGCGTTACACATGCCGGTAATATTGCAACTGATTGGTTGACCACCGTGAAAGGAAAGTGGAGATCAAGTGTGATGGATACAAAGATGCATAGAGGAGCTGGTGTATATTGTGATCATTACCTCGATAACAAGATTCAGGCTGAAACTAAGTATGCACAAAACAAAGAAGGCAATAAAACCGAGGCTAAATGTATGAAAGATGATGAAATTAAGAAGAAATACAACAAAGCAGTGAGGACAAGGATAGCAAACAATACAGAACATAATAGTGACTGCGAAGAAATGAGTGAATGACTGGCATATAATAATAATAGTAATAATAAGAGTACTTATACAGCGCCATTACTAAAAAGAAATTCTATCGCGCTTTCCAATCAAGATATGCATATGTGTCAGGTGATGAAGAAGTGTTAGGAATATGTGTCAGGTGGTGAAGAAGTGTTAGGAATATGTGTCAGGTGGTGAAGAAGTGTTAGGAATATGTGTCAGGTGGTGAAGAAGTGTTAGGAATATGTGTCAGGTGGTGAAGAAGTGTTAGGAATATGTGTCAGGTGGTGAAGAAGTGTTAGGAATATGTGTCAGGTGGTGAAGAAGTGTTAGATAAAGGGAAGTAAGGCATGGATATGTAACAAAACTTAGAAGAAAGTTGATGAGAGAAAAGATGTAAAGAGAAAGATAGAGAGTACAAAGTCAGAAAGAATAAAAGCAAGATTGCTAGCAGAGTAATAAAAGAGATGATCGGGAAGTTTAAAACGAAATGCAAGAGAGGATAACAGATGATGGAAATAGCAGAGAATGTTTAATAATGGAAGGCAACACGAGTTTACCAAATTGTCAAACTTATAACAAACCATAGTATGCGTAATTCAGCAACAGTCAAGGACAATAATAGTGAAGTGCTGAAAGGAAAGATTGGCCAGGTGGAGAGAGTACTTTGTAGAAGAACCAAGTAACCCTTCTATTTTAAGGGAGCACACTTTTTTGAAGAACCCTCTTCACAAAATATGGAGTGTGAAAGAGTACAAAATGGATGGAGAATTTAACTTATTGTCAGAACTCCCAAGAAAGGCGACATACGGAAATACTCTAACTGAAGAAGAATGACCTTGCTATTCAGTAAGGTTCTAGGAAGAATTCTGATCGACAGAATTAGAGACGGAGTAGACAGTGTATTGAGGAAGGAACAATCAGCATTTGCCAGTTTGCGAAGAATAGAATTACTGTGGACCAAATCTTTATTATACAGAACATTCTTGAACAAGCTAACGAAAGCGACAATGTATATACACTTTGTCGACTTCGTGAAGGCTTTTGACTCCAAGAAAGAGTATTGGGATGATAAAGGTAGTATAAGAGGGCTTTGAATGTGCAGTAATAGAGGATGGAAATGTTACGGAGTGGTTCTTTGTCAGGGATTAAGCATGGGTGTGTGATCTCTTAATTTCTTTTTCTGTTAATGATTGATTGGGTGATGTAGATAGTGACGGAGGGGAAAGAACAGGCATTAGATCAAATTTGATGTCAATATTATGCTGGAAGATCTAGACTTTGCAGACGATATAGCACTGCTATTATCCAAGTTTGATCATAATACAAAATGAGACAGAGCTGTTGGTGGAAGAAGCCAAAGAGAGATGGACTGAAGCTCATCTGTAAGAAGTATATGAGTATGAAAGTAAATAGCAAAAATGAGTGAAAAGATACAAGTAGGAAGTTGAGGATGTAGAAGACTTTGTATACTTCGGAGTAACGCTAAATACTGAGGGAAGAGGGGCAACGGACATTCACAACAGTATTGCCAAAGCCAGAGAAGCGGTTCTTTGGAAGAAGGGTAAAAATCAAGTTCGCACTGCCCGTGCCAGTCCGCTTCCTACTCCCGATCGGGAGAAAAGTATTGTTATCCCAATCGGGTGATCCTTTACAAAAGTATCCCACAATTCATCTATCCAAATTCAAAGTTTGTATAGGAATAACATAAGAATCATACACATTTCGAGCGCGGAAACTCAATCATTGAGAAGGTTTCAAATTTGTCTTTATGATTTGAAATATTGGCATATGAATTATCTTTTCACCGTGCGCTTTTAAAATTCACCGTGCGGTTTTCGAGAAATTTTAAGAAAAGTGATAAAATCTTATGTGTTACCGTTAGGAAGTCGCGCTTAACAAGGTTTTTTAAATTATGAGAAATAACTAGGGGATTTGTAAAATGATTTAGCAATAACTGCGTGATAGTAGCGAAGTTGTTTTACTTTCGCGAAATTGAAGATAAACAAAGCAAACTTTGTTACAAACTTTTAATGATACGACTGATAAACGTCTATGACTGAAACTTCACAATAAAAATGGCAGCTTCCATATATCACTGTAAGCTCAGTCCGCATGCTTGAGTCTCCCGATCGGGGGACTTCTTGAGTGATTAGCGCTACGAACCGAGCTGTATACGGATGTGAATCATGGAAGTTAACGAAGGGAAATGAAAAGGACACGATCCAGTTTAAGTGTTTAAGGAAAATTTTGAAAATCATATGGTATCAAATGGTGGCGAAGGAACGGATAATATAGATAGCGGAATTACAAAGACTTATTGATGAAAAAAACGAAGAAGATGGAACTGGATCGAACATATTTCAAAAAAGAAATAGATGATGATTGCGCTATTGCGCTGGGGTGGAAACCAGAAGGGCATAGGGAGGTGTGAAGGCCTAATATGACATGGAGGGAAATGGTTGAGAAGGAAGGAAACAAGAGCAGGGTGGAGAATTTAGACAGATGTAAGAAGGAGAGCAGATAAAATAAGTGAATGCAGACTTGATGTCCGGGCTTTATGCGCCTCCTAAAGCGGAAAAGAATTATGTTTGGTTGGGTAAAGGGAAAATTCCCTCAGCAGGTTGAAATATTGAATAAATCGCATTCGGTTAAAATAGGTTTGAAAAGGTCTGTATAGTGCTTGAAAAGTTTATGTACACTTCATATAATTCGTATTTGAAATATGAATACTTTCTATAACGATATCCTTTCATTCGACAGCTAAGATTCTGCCTCCTCGATATTTTGCATTCAGTCAGTTGAACGAGGGCCTTAATTTTGATCAAAGGATTTATTGGTAAAGTTGTTGTATGTAAAAACAAAACATTTAGGTTGTTTATTGTCGTGTGTTGTAAACTATATTGCAATGAATCACAGTATAACACAGCAGGGGCGTAGCCAAGATAAAATGTCAGGGGCCAAAGTTGCACCAAAACATGCATGATAACGTGTTTCATGAACAGTTTTGTTATGATTAATGAAACATACTGGGACATGTGTGCAGAGTTTATGATCGAGGAGCAGAGAGAAAGGTACCCCTGGAAGGTTTTCTTTTGATTGGAAAAAATGGAAAATTATCAACAAAAAATTGAAGACATTTTTGGTTAATTTATTGGAAATTTGGATACAATTTTGAAAGATTTCCCGATAATTGATGTTTTTACGTAAATCAAAGAAAAATTACACCCAAAATAAAATAAATTTTCAAAAATTTAAAGATATATACCACAACCATTGAAAAATTTTTCCAAAAATTGTAGATGATTTATCAAAAATCAAAGAAAAATTGTCTTGGAATGAAGGACATTTAATGGAAAATGCACGAGAATGAAAGAAATTTTCCAAACATTGAATGGAATTTTCCGAAAATGGAAGAACATCAATTAAAAATTGCCTTAAGACTGCAAGATGAAGGAAATTTCTCATTTATTGAAGAAAATTTCCCAAAATTGAAGAAAATTTACCCAAATTGTCCTAAAAGAAAAAATTGCTCAAACATTAAAGAATGAAAAAATTTTTAAAAATTGCTCCAAGTCAAAAAAAATCCAAGTAAAAAAAAATTTTACCTGAAATTGATAAAAAATTGAAGAAAGAAAAATTGATAAATCAAAATGAAGGATATTTTCGGACGATTGAAAATTACACAAATTTACGAGATTTAAAATTGAAAGACAGTTCCCAACTGCCAAAACATGAAAGAAAATTTATCGAAACTTAAAGAACATTTAACACAAAATTGGAGAAAAATGCATTAAAATGAAGAAAATTTAACCCAACAAAAATTACTAAAATGTGAAGAAAAAAATAACACGAGAATGAAGGAAATTTCACAAAGATTGAAAGGGAATTCCCAAAAATTGATTGAAATTTCCCGATGATTGAAGAAAATTTACATAACCCGTGACTATAAGAATTACCCCATGGTGAAAAAAGTATCATCGAAAAAATCTTAAGGGCTTAAGTTGAAATTCACGCAGAAATGAAATGAAAGCTAGTATATAGGAATACGTAAACGATTGAGTATCAAATATCGATTTTACTGGCCCCAATTAAAGTTGGAAGTTTACACGAGTAATAACATATAAATCTGTAAGGTTTCTTGGAACATTTCTGTCTTTGTTGATATACATGTTCGGATGCCTCAATTCGATTTAGTTTTAAAGTGACTTATGGTATTTAAACAATTTCTTTGCAAGTTATTATTCCTTTATTGGTTTCCTCTTTCATACCGTTTACGAGTATTTTTCGCCATTATTTGATTTTGAATTATTTTCAAAACATATTCCTTTTCAAAATACAAGTCTGTGGACAGTTTTCAGCTCGCCTATTATAAAAGAGTTGAATAGTGATTAATCTTTGAAAATTGAACGTTTGTTTTGACTTATGGTCGATTAGAGTTTTGAGTATATTTTAATATATGTGACATTGGTGATGAATTAGAATACAAAAGGGCAGATTTAAATTGTTTATTCCAGTTATATGTTTATTAGATATCGATTGATCCATTGACAAGATCACTAAGTCTTTGTCGCAACAAGTTACTATTCTTCAAAGAGTTCTAGTATAGAGAATTAAAAAGATGATATAGATTTACTAGAAAACAGAGAAGCCTGCTTATTCTTATATAACAAATACGCGCAACAATTTGCATATAATTAAACAAATCATTTGGGTGAGATCTGGTCTCCATTTGCATTTTCTTTGACAAGCTTTAATGGTAAATAGTGCTGCTATCCATCGGGAAGACATAAGAAAAACAGTTGAATAAACTCAATTTCACTTTCCTTATCAGATATGTTGTTTTTGTATAACCAACTTGTAAATGAAAAGGTTACACATTTGTAGATCTCCAGCTGCATGCATTATTCAACACAAAAACGAACGCAGATTATACACTTCCCTTGAAGCGAAAACTTGATGACCAGTATAAATTGGTTTGCGGACGATTGGAAATATATTTGGAAAATTAAAAAACGAATCTTTCAATTTCAAACGTCTTTGTTTCGTGACATTGCCCGAAGACGGTTTTCTTTGTTGAAAAGGTAAACAGCTAAGGAAGTTTGTCAGTATTAAAATTTGATTTTCTTTTCGTAGTACGCTATTTACTGTTACTGATCAGATAATTATTTTCAAGTCTGTTGTTGTGCAACTAATTCTTATTAAACAAAATGCTATAACCACAACTACAAGCTACCGCAAAAAAAATGATACGTGTTCTTACATTGTTTAATACCTCGCTATATATCAAAATTCTCTGTTCTTTTTACACGTATCAAACAATTTCATTTACAGTTTATTAGATTATTTAGTTCACGTTTCGTGAGACAAACAGGCAATAAACACGCAACTGTCAAACCAGAAATAGACAATGAAGATCTAGGTTTCATCATCTTTTTACAGTTACAGACAAACCGTTCTTTCGCCTGCATTCCCTAAACAGATAATGTTGTAAAAGAATGTCAAAGAGCGTGCTATATTCAATAGATTCGGGGAAATACTTTCACAGGTCGTCACATCGTTTGATAATGAAACTGGTACTTGTTGTTTACTCATCTATCCATTTTTATACAAAACAAAATGATATTTTGTTACAAAGTATGAAAGTCAATAAAACGTTTTAAGATATGTTTTCGCATGTAGTCACAACGATTAATCATATCGTATCGGTTCTTACGACGCGCAATATAATAATTTTCCAAATTCTCATTGCGCGACGGTCAAATCCTTCAGGCTGCAGCTACAGACAGCCCCTAACTTGACTGGACCGGAACGGTTAGAGAATGAACTACGGCGTTTTCACGCTTTTCGAATAGCGTTCAAAGCACCAGGTAGGATGTTAATGTTTTGCCATTGGGACCAAAGGCTCCACGCCCCACCCCCCATTTAACTATTGCCACTTCTCTCTAAAAACTGAATGAGGAGTAGGAGCTGCAGATGAATTCCGCTTTGATGCTCGGCGTAGTTCTCTACATAGCTGTGGAAAATCGAGCTAGACCTGATCGAGTCTTCGTCGTGCGCTCTGCCAACTGCATGAGCTACCTGTTCTCCATAAATGAAGTAGATTGTCGTGTTCTATATTGAAATCAAACGAATTAACTCATTCCGACTGACTTATGCTGGTTATTTATATATCTATTTATATGCAACGAACGAGATTCCGTTAAAACGCTTAAACCTAATGTAACGTTTTTAGTAGATGTTTTTGAGAAGTTCCAGAAAATCGTTAAGAAATGTTAAGATAATTGAAAAAAAATGTACCAACATAAATATGTAGACGCCGGTAACGTTGCTGGGAAGTAACATTATCGTGAAATTCATGTTGTCTGTAAACAATTAAAAAGCAAAGAAGACGTTATCACGAGCTTAAAATGATATAAATCGCGTGTAAAATCAATATCGTGCGTATTTGCGGGTATGTATATATTCCCACATTAATGCATATCAAAAAAGTCTTACCGGATGATCGTATAATGAGAAGTTGGATATCCGGTCTCTTTTGCCATCCAACAAAATTTTACCAGTCATACCTTGGGAAAAAAGGAGAAATGCAAATCAAATCAAGCATAAACAGTGTTTCAAATAATGCAATTTGCATACTGAAATATCTTGACGCTTCAGACACATATATTCAGATTTTAGAGACAAATTTCATGCAGCCCGTTTCTTAAAATGTATGTGAATTAATGTACGCATACGAATGGCTATCTCAACACAGATATATGAAGAACTTATAAAGGTGCATCACTAAGGTTTTCAGCGACTGGTTTTTATATTTTCTCCAGACGTATTTCAACATGAACATGAAATGCAACAGATTTGAAAGTACGTATATACAACATCTATGGGAAATATAATCCAATGGTAACATACATGTGTTTATTTATACACTCTAAATGAAAAGAGTGAAAACTCCCTCGAATGCAAAGACTCAAAGAGTGCCACTAGTGATAATTCGATAAACATTAAATTTCATGTCAATTTTGTCCTCGTGAAAGCCGCAATACTTTCACCCCACATGTAGAATTTTTCACTACTAATAAGTTACTTCACAAGAGCAGTTTATTTGTAAACAACCACCATTATTATCATGTTATTATCAAGTCCATAAAGATGTTCATTTAGTTTTTTTTAGATATGTATCTGCACTTTTGATTTCGTTTGCAAAGGTAATGAACCGAAAAGTATGTTTACTATTCTTGGCCAGCGTTATATGCTTAAACAGTGCAAGTGGCTAAAGTTGATTTAGTATCATATTTTTTATAAGAGAATGCTTCCACAGAGATGATTGTATTAGACGAGCAGAGCGCAATGCACTTCAGTGATTGTAGCGTTTCATTAGATATTTGCTAACCAGTTGTAAAGATACTTGTGTGACCTAAATTGTACTTTTATTCCTTTGTTACTCAGACTGGGTACTGGGTATCATATTTCGTTATGTAGTTAGTATATACATTTATGCAATTTGGCCATTTTATTCAATTGGTTAGTCGGTGAAATTAAACCATCTATTCAAAGATGCTATTTGTGGTTTATTGGTGAGCATGCGAAGCCCAATGCGAAGCATAATGCGAAGATATGTAATGGTGATTTTGTCCGTTTGGTCGTCCGCCCATCCACGGTTTTTTTCCTGAGATTTTCCCAAAAATGTTAAAAAAGTTTGAGAATTCCTCAGAAAATGTTAAAGTTTCTTCAAATTTCCTCAGAAAAAGTTAAAGTTTGTTTAGATATCCTTATGAAAGGTTAGAATTTCCTTACTCAGAGACACTTAAGACAGATTGAAAACTACTTTCCGTAAAAAGTCTACAAAACATTTGATATTTCCTTAGAAAATAGCTGTAAAATAATATAATTTTCCAATATTTTTCAGAGCTCCTCAAGCGTCTTTCTCGTAAGAAAGTGGCCTTTTGAAAACTAAAAAGTAATAATCCCTGGAATTTCATAGTTTGTTGCCCTTTAATACAAAAAACAAGCCCCGTTTTCAAATTCCTGGCTACGGGCCTGGTATTCATTGATTTTCAACGGATGTAGCTTTTATATACATAAATATTGGATAAATTTGAAGAAATTAAACAGATAATTTACAGCGAATTTGAATTTACTTGCTTTAAGATTAAATATAATGTACAAATATATGATGTCATCCTTTGGAACTATAAATTCTGTTTAAATCCAATTCTCTACCAAAATTACTTGATAGAAAGCAAATTTTAAAAACTTGTGGAACAAATTTTACCTTTCGTTCAATCAAATTATCAATGACGGTCCGGGAGCAACCCGATAAATAGGGTACTCAAACTACCCTAAAAAGAGGAAAAGAGACTAAAGCATATGGGATGTTCACATTTTCCGCTCGGGATATATTGTTTGACCTTCCATTGGCTACTAGGAAATTTTGACTACTGATAGCATATGAATATTCAACAGTTTTCAGCTGCCTTTAAAATTCACCGTCGCCTTTTTACCATATATATTGGGTCGCTCTGTAATGACCTCATTTGAAGAGCAAACTTAATAGACCCTTAATTGATTGATTGATGGATGAATGGGTGGATGGGTCGGTTATCGACTGATCAATCAATCAATCAATTAATTTATTAATAGCATAATGCTGACTACTGGTATATGAAAAGTTCGATGACTCGAACTCAAGATATCAAATAAAACCAAATGACTCTGAAACAGTGAATTTGTTGAAGGGGAGAGTTCTTGGGAACCTAACTCCCTTTTTAAATATTACCAAATTTAGAGGGCCGTTTTAAATTATATCTCATTAACCTGGAGAAAACATCCAATTTCATTCCTATAAAACTAAGATTCTAGTTGATCTTACACTCGCAATCTGTAATTCTGAGAACTTATTGCAATAAGGTATGCGTTAATACATGCAATTTGCATTTATCATGTATACATATTTATCAATACACATTTCTTTGTCAAAATTCGACGAGTATAAATCGTTATCACAACCAAAAGTATTTACGTATTTAAAAAAGATATGAAATATCATTATAAAAAAATAAAAATATTCAAGGTGCTTATACAGCACTTACAAGGCACATCATTCTCAAGGCAAAATATAAAGAAGTCAACCGTCCATACCCTGGGCATAATTTAAAAGGTTCTTGGGGGAGGCTTTACACCCCCTCGAAAAACAGTTTCGTCAAAAAAAGCCCCAGTGTTGAAACAAAATTGTAGGAAAATTGATATGTTTATACTTTTATGGTTTTGCTTCTTCGCAAAAAGACAAAATACTTTTTGTAAATGTTTTGGATAACATCATAGGTTATATAATATAGTTTGTGTTACCTTCGTGGTCGTACAAACACCCCACCCCCTCCCCCTCTCCCCCCCTCCCCCTCGCTGAAGTTGGTCGGATACCGATCTTAGTCGGGCAGAAATGTAGAATGTCTGGTGCACTTGTATCCACTTGTACTGATCTTATTTCTCAGTCATGCCCGACTCGGCTAGATATCCGAATCATATCCTCCCGACCGCCGATTCAGCACATGATGCTGACAAGATGTTGTTGGCTGTTTCTTCACTTGCGAAGGTCTTTGCCCATTCATTTTCCTGCGACATACTCTGATGGCTATGGAGACCTATTCTCGATCGGCAGGACCTGGAACAGCTTGGACATAAGTATGTATGTGGACGCCTTTGGAGAAGGCTCCTTTCTTCTCTTACAATTCTCTTCGGCAGCTTTGTGTCTACTAGCCTCAAAGCTGCTTGTCGCTTGTTGCGGTGCTGATCTTATTTCTCCATATCTGTCTGTTTGCTGCAAGTTGCTCCCACGTTTTGTGATCAATGCCAGCCTGACTAAGTTGGCACTGTAGCTGATCCTGGAATCTCTTTCAGGGGCCGTTTGTCTTGCTTGCCATGACGCAGCTCACCATAAATGATTGCGTATGGCATCATAGAATCATCCATGCGTCAGAGCTGATCTGCCCATTTGAGCTGTCTGGACATCAGCATAGATATGATGCTTGTAATATTGACCCTCTCAAGAACTTTATCCTTACTAATGTAGTCCTGCCAAGGTTCCCATGATGCTGCGGGGGCATCTCTGATGAAAGTGTTCCAACACTCTTATTTGCTTTTCATGCAGTCCCCAAGCTTCTGACCCGTAGGAAAGAGTCGTGATGACTACAGCCCTGTAGACTAGTATCTTGGTTGACAGCTGCAACGAGTGGTTCTGCCACACACGTTTTTGCAGACGCCCAAAGGAGCTGCTGGCTTTGACGATGCTGTTGTCAACATCTTGGCAACGGCTGCTGCGTTAGTGATGACGCTTCCAAAGTAGGTGAACTATTCCACCGTGTTAAGGGGGTGTCCATCAAAGCTGATATGAGGAGGGTGGCTAGCTTCATGAGGTGATTTTTTGTGCAATACCTCTGTCTTCTTAAGGTTGATTGTTAATCCAAAGGCCTTGGCTGCCTATACAAAGCAGCAGACAACTAATTGTAGAACTCCATCAGTGTGCGTTAGATGGGCACAGTCCTCTGCGAACAGCAGGTCTGGGATTATCCTCTCTGTGGTCTTGGTATGAGCGTGGAGTCGACGCAGTTTAAACACTCTCCCATCAGTGCGGAACCTAATGTAGACATCTTCGACATGTTCGAGCAAATATTCCTGTGCTTGAAAGATCGCAAAAAGAGTTGGAACTAGTACGCATCCTTGCTTTACGCCGTTCTCGATAGAACTGTAGAGATCGCGCCGTTCTGAACATCATACTTTGGCACTAAGTCCAGCAGAGATGTAAAATGTCGGATTTACTGTTTAAATCGGAGGTACATCTCAAATCAGGCCTGAATCGTTATATCCAAATCATGTCCTCTCGATTCGGCATCATCCTGATCACATCATACTTGAGCACTTAATCGGGCAATGATTTAAAACGTTGGACGTCTGTATGTTTTGTTTAGATTAAAGATACACCTCAATCATACCTTAATCGCCCTTTGAAACCATCAGAGCTACATTCATGAACCCACCTGTTATGGCGGAATTTTTAGGGGGGAAATGAATCTTTAGACCAAGACTTCACCCTTCAGGAAGTTCAGCCTCACAATTCTGCCCGAATTTTCTTCATTCATGATGATCTAGCCGCCGCATTGAAAAGGTGTCCATTTTAGGTGCATCCCTGTTTAATGATGCATGCAGCATCCCATCTCCACTAATTGGAAAAATCCACAAAACTAATACCGCCTTTCAAGCATAGCCGGATAATTTCCAGACACGATTGCATGCATAAAAACTACTCAAATTGAGTTGAATCACTCATGCGTGAATCACGTCGCGGAGCATGGAAATTGTATCCTATTATTTAATGGGCGATTAAGCAAGCTCTATGCCAATCGGAAGCGAGGGTACGTAATTTTATCACCCGACCACTTTTATATTAATGATCGGGTGTTTAGAACACAATTTTAATGCGCCTTCTTGATCGTAATGTACCAGAGGAAATTTCTCGTCTGCTTGTTTAGAAATGGTAAGTAACCTAAATGCTTATCAGATTCCAACATTAGGATCTAAAAATCTTGTTAGCAATGAAATTTTGGAACTATGTCTGTTTGTGAAGAGTTGAAGCCATTTGGGGGCATTAAAAACAAGATACCGTCAGACCATGGCTTCACCTATGAGTCCCTGCATAATTTTGCCAGACTTTTTTTCAGTTTTCAGGGAAACTTTCTCCTCTTACTGTTTAAAAATGTTAACCCTATATAATGCTTAACTGAGTAGATTTCAACATAAGAATTTAAAATTGTCTTTTTATTACTTAATTATTCCGAAATGTATCAATTTGTGTTGATTTTTAGACGTTTTGAGGGCATCGAAGACAATTAAACTCCAGAGCTTCCGGCGCTTTGCCCCCTGGACCCTTTCCAAGGGGCCCATAAGGAGGACTTCATTTCCTGGATTCGATCTCTTGCTTTGCACCCCACGATTTGCGTTGATTTTCAGCCATTTTTGGGGCAACAAAAACAAGATATCTTCACACCAGGGCTTCGTCCATGAACCCTACAACTTTGATCAATTTCAAGGAAAATTCCTCCTATCCTAGGCCACTTACCTGTGTAGAAATGGTAACCCAAATGCTTCTCTGAGTAGATTTTAACATTCGAGTTTAAAATCACGAAATCTTCAGAGCTTCCGGGGCTTCGTCCCGGGACCCAACTTTTCAAGGCGTTGCCCATGAGTCCCACAATTTGTCCTGAATTTTGTTCATCTTTGGGGGAAATTTCTCCACTTCCTTTTTCGAAATGGTAATTTTTATCCTAGGCGGTTTGAGTTGATATTAGCAATAAAATCTGACATTTTCTCCTTTTCATAACTTACATTTTTATCCCTATAGACCTCATCAGGGACCAGTTGGCAGGCACACGGTGTACTGATACTTCAGTATTGTGCCAAAGTCAAAATTCGTTGTTACACCATTCACATTGGTGTGGGAAAGAAGGGAGGGGGATCTGTTTCCAACTGTTCTATATTGTGCGGTTGCATAGACGTTTATCGTATATCGTTTTTTAATAAGTCTCGAAAATGCACATTTTCGTCGGGAAAATTTGACTTACACCCCCTGGGCTCGAAATCAAGTTACACCCATACCAAGCAAGACCATTCACAATTCCCATGACTTATGCTGAACGGGACTTGATTTTCCCCGGTGCAACCACTGAAGGCGCGGCATATCACCAACCACATTACCCTACTCTGTCCTCTTAACATCGAGCGCCAGACGAAGAAGCAACATGTTCCAATTAAAGTTTTGGTATAATTCAACCTACGATTGAACCCGGGGCCTCCTGGCTGATAGGCATACACTCTGCCACTGAGCCAACCAGTTGGTTATTGGTCCACTTGATCAGTTATGAGATTGTCTATCTCACAAAACAACTGACCTCTCAGAGTACGGAAATAGGCCACACCAACCATAGCAACGCGGTAACTAGGTGGGGCAAACAAACCTCAAATCCGCAATCATGCATGACCATTGACGTTTAGATCCATTTCTCTGGATCTTTAGAGTTTTAAGCAACATGAATATACAACATTCCGTTTGCTAACCGTTCTGTGTAATAGGAATTAAGCCCGCATGTGCAATTTGTGTTCACCATCTTCTCTGTCACTCAGTCTGTGTGTGCTGAAATTTGTTTTGTGCAGTATATTGCATTGACTGCGTAAGCGCGCGCCGCTAGCTAGCTGTACTGTACCACCAGTACCGCGTAGGATATTTAGCTACCTAGTAACACAGATTTTGTCGCAAATTCGTGCGCTGATTGGTTGAAAAGCTGTTATTCAACTAACTCAGAGAGGTCAATTAAACCGTATTCCAAATTCCCCATTACCAAAGGATTGCACAAACAATATATGTTCGAAGATGACAAAATATTTATAAATCATTTTTCTGAATATAAACTTTCGGTAGCTGTATTAAGATTGATGCTTAAGCTGTTAGGCATTGCATCCTACAACATCATGACATCATTAACAAACCCAAATAAACTGAAGAAGTCGAATTACTTATTTCACAAATGCATATTTTGCATTTTATAATCAACACGTTTTGATGTTTAATTACATTAAATTCCCATAATAAAGGTGAGATTTTACACCGAACAAAGAGTTGAACAGTTCAATGACCCAGCTTAACATTTTTGCGATGATACAAAAGAGAAATCTGTATTCAGTCTTTGGATATACAAAGCTTCGTATTTTAAACTTTCCCTGTTTTTTAAGTTGTAGTAATTCGTTTCCTAGTTTTTCACCCCTGTAAACCCTCTGGTTAAATGAGATTTTAATATTTAACGTAACTGATTTACGATTGAATGATTGGGTGAAGAAATTTTTTAAATTGCAATAAATCACTTTGACAATTGGCATTGAAATGTACTCTTCTACAGTAAACTGTCTACACCAGAAATTCCACAAGTATCTGGTCTTTAAAAAGTGACATTAAACGCGTCTATCAGACACTTAAACAGTATAAACCATCTTTGAACTGAATAAAGATTTGAGTTTAAATAAAGGCTTGTCTTCAAAAGAAACAGAAACAAGGAGAAAGACCCTCTTCGTGATGGTTGGTAATGTGTGTGTACTCTACTTAAAATTAACTACTACGACTTAAAAGCATGATTATACTTTAAAAGTGATCAAATGTGATAACAAAATTAAAATTCTTTATTACCGTCAAAAGCATTCTCCCAACTCTGGAAGATATCAAGCGAAAAATCATGCCTTTGGAAAGAAGCGTTCATCTGAAGGCTGTAATTTAAAGCATGCCCATATAACAAGACTGCGTCGTATAAAAAGGCGGACATAATTCCCGGCTAAAATGATAGAGAAACAAAATTTTAAGAAGCAAAAAAAAACGATGAATATTAAGTTCATTATTCTTTTTACTGAAAAGTTCAAACATTTCAAACGAACCTCGTCACTACTTAGTTACACATACATCCATCTTGATTCCCGATATATTAACTAATACCCAATGAGAAGGAGACAGATGTATGGTTAACAATTGCATTAATCAACACGAATAAATAATGTACTTTCAGCATAAGTATTTTCCTATTACCTATGCATAACAAATACAATGGGTTCTAAACTGTGTTTTAAACATTTTGAAAATGCTTTTCCGAGCATCGACATTTAAAGTGTTATGAATTAGAATTCTAACGCAATTTTTGCTCAAGTACTCTCACGAACATTTCCCACTTATTTTTGCTTACGAATAATAATTAGCTAATAAAGTATTTACAATGTAAACTAGTTTGTATTGTTACATACCTCATTTCCAGTGATGTTGTTCGGGATAATGTCATCTATCAAAGTATCATTAGCCGTTGCCAACGCAACGTCATTAAGAAATGGCAGCACATCGTCCCATGAGAGCCTATAGAGAAAATTATACATACGAAGTATACGAATATTAAATTACCAGGAATTTATCAGGGCAAGGAAGTTCAACTTCCTTGTTCAGACTTTTTTAATGTGAATCAAAAAAATCAACCAAATTTGAGGTTTATCCTATGCAGCCTAATGACACCTATGGTTGCCATTTCAAGTGTGGCCTATAGAGATACAGTCAATCCCACCGTCCCACTGTGGCATTTATTCCATTATGTTATCTGCAAAACTTCACAGAGCAGCGCATAAATATACTTTCAGGAAGGAAGTTTTTGAAGAACTGCTCTTCATGAATTGGAAATATTGGTACGGAAACTCGTTGTTTGTTATGGACGTGATACATTAAAACCTCATTTGGACATACTTGTAGAAAGAATCATGACGCCTTTTAAAACTTTTTAATCGTTGGGGGTTAATGTAACATAATCTAGACGTATTGAAGTTTGAAGCTTTTTAGTGTTGACGCGTTTTCTACAACTTTTATCTAAAGGAAGACAATTGATTACCTTTGGCTCTGGTGTAAATAGCAGATAGAACTTAAGATCAGGTATTGACAGAATACTATTGTCAGAACACTGACAGCAAGTTTTGACACACCAACCAAAAATGTTTCATAATCGCCCGTAACATAAAAGAGCAGCAAATTTGAGTCTTAATACAAGCAACTTAAAATTGTTTTAAATAATTGTATTTGCTTTGTCCTTTAAATTGAAATTGGAAAAATGGGTAAAAGGCTTTCAATTCCTTTTTAAGATTATTTCTTCACGGTTACTACACAAAAACAAGTTTTGAATTGTCATTTACTTTGATTTAGGTCACATACTTCGGTTACGTCATAAATGAGGTAATAGGCGATATTCAATGATAAAATACATTCAAGTATAAACTAAATTATGTTTCATTAACCCCAATGATAGATAGTTTGAAAAAGCATATTGATTCTTGCTACGATTAGAAAATTTCACAAGAGTATTCCTTTAAACGTAATTACGTCACATATTGTACAACTTCCTGTGTAGGAATGCACAGTGTAGAGATTGTATTACATAGAAATTGTGCTATTAGATGCATTTAATTCTCAACAAATTATTTGGCATATATTATCATATTGCAAATCTCTCTTTTAATATTAGGATGCATCTTTATTGTCCTGCCCTTGAAATATTTAACTGTTTCTGAAAGCTTCTTGCAGGGGTCCAATCAATTTTTTTATATCAAACCTTTCCAATCGATAAGATTTGCAGGTGGTATGTGTTGTTTCTTCCCTACTTAAGTAGCTGTTAATCAAAAATGTGTCTGGCAACCAGAAACATTTTACCATTACACGTTTGTTAAAAACAAAACTAAACAACTGAAAATACTGTTCTTATCAGGCACTAAGTTAAAATCAAAACATTGTATGAGTTAGCTTGGGAACATTCAGTGATAGATCTTCGTCTTCAACATATTGTTAATACATTCTGGTGGGGGAATGGAGTGGAATACACCCCTACAAGACTGAAGATAAGCCTATACGAATATATTTTCTGTTTATTCTATAGATTATATCTGTTCTTTCGTTAGTACTAGGACAAAGTTCCTACCCCCCACCTTCCCCCTACCCCCCCCCCCTCCCCCTACCCCTACACACACACACACCCTCACACACACACCAAAGGTACCTTATAATTACGCATATGTTTAAAGCCAATGAAGTCTTAAGGAACAGGAATTTTTTTATTTATCGTTGATAATTATTATCATCATTATTATCATCTTCATCTTCATCATCATCATTATTGTTGTTATCATTGTTATTATTATTGTTAATAGTGTTATTGTTGTTGTTGTTCTTATCATTATTATTACTATTATTATTATTATAGGTAAAGCATACAAGTGAATCTAAAAAATGCATTCAGTCAAATTTGAATGCTAAAGAAATATGATCATTAACAGTGTTTCATTAGTATAACTACAGATGTCAATGATAAAAGCTTTTAAAAGCATCTTAATGTTAGTTGTCCTCTTGCAGTAGTTGCTGATTCTCGTAACTTACGTAGTTTAGGTAGCATAGAACCACAATCCTACAAGAAATTCCAAACAAATTAAAAAAAAGTGATTTTGAAAAAGTGAAGCAATAACTGTGAAAATTGTTTCCAACACATTACACTCTATCCATTATGTGTTAAATCTAACGTATTGAATAATAACGTCACCAATAAGGTGCAATCTGTGAATAACTATGCAGTTCCAGTGTGTTATAAAAAGTTTGTTCAGCTCCATGGCATAGAACTGAACCTTTTGCTTTTATTTTAGAAACTTACTAGTGAAACATGTTATTACCTTTTAGAACAAAATAATGAAATATTCCTGGTAGTATTTGAAGTGTATGCCTAATTCTACGTAAAGCATTTTATATTTAAAAAGTTACTTTCTTGTAAAATACAGTCTGTTCTATTCAACTTTTGTTCATTGGACAACCAGGAGACAGTTTTGATGAAATAATGACCAGTCTATTCAAAACCCCTTCGGATTTTCAGTTTTAAAACGTTGAAATCATAATAAAGCGGAGGGGGGGGGGGGGCGCAGATGGAGCGACCAATACTGGTGAAAGTGCCTGTTTCTGGGTGTAAGTGGGAGAGCCGTCGTTGAGGAGGCAGAGGTTGTGATGGTTCAGAAAATGTTCAATGTGTTTACCCCTGAAAGTCCAGGAGGAGGAGCCCCAAAGGGGTTGTGAGCATTGAAGTCACCCATAAGGATGAAGGGTTTGGGGAGTTGGGAGATGAGTTGTCAATGTCAGTGAGGAGGAGAAGGAGTTTGGAGGGATGTAAAGGTTGCAGAACGTGATAGTTTTGTGTGAGGTCACGAGACGGTAGGAGGTTTGGAGGTTGGAGTGAATAGGGACGAGGCTCGAAGGGATATCATTGGGGGAGGGGTGTGGGAGTAGAACGTGAGGAAGTAGGTGCTGGTTTGGATGGTGATATTGTTGCGGGAGAGGGAAAGTTGGTGGAAGTCAGTGACACCCTGTGACTACAGGTCAGTTTTTATTTTCTCGAAAGGGGTTCCCTGATATCGTGGCACTTGATTACCCTTCGGAAGAATTGAGGTAGCGGTGGGGAAGGGGATGATTTTGACACCAGTGTTGGGTAGAGGTGTAACATTCAATGATACCCTGCAGGGCCTTGGTGAGGGCAAATGAGGAAAGGTTTTTGAGGCCTGGATCACCACGGGGAGGAGACAATATTGAATTTTGGCCAGGGTGGGGAGGAGTGGGGTGGTGGGAAAGTGTAAGGGGAGGAAAGTGGGAGGGGAAATGAGGCTGAGGGGGAGATAATAGCCTTTTGATGCGTTTCTGGGCGTATCTGGAGGGTTGAGGTGAAGTCTCACTGATGATGGAAACAAAAATAAATAACAAAAAATAAATCAATATATGAAGGGGAAAAGGAGGCAGCAAGTGCCCTAATCGGAGAGAAGGACGGCAGGAGAAAGAATGGGATAAAGTTCATATGAGGAAAAAGAAAAACGGGTAGTGGAAAGAGGTAGGGAAAAATCCGGGAGCTGCCCGCACTAGGCAACAGACCCCGGTGTGCTGTGTGAATTAGGTTGAGCGAAAGTTGTGTGTAGGCGTGAAAACGAAAATATCGAAAAGATTCAGAGGAAAAAAGTCAGAAAATCCAAAAACAAATACAGTCCTCAGATACACAGATAAAAACGTGAAAGTATAAAATTTAAGTGCTGAAATTGAGACATTAAATTAAAAACTGTGCTTCGTAATGAGTCACGTTTTGTCTGGTTGAGGTGCAACGTGAAAAGTGCACTAATGACATGTTACATAAAAAGCAGGTGAAATTCTACATGAAAATTCGGTCCATATTTGTAAAAGAAAAAACATGAAAGATTATCCAAATTTAACATTTAAAGTGAAACAAATTTGACCCTTTTTAGAATCAATTTATTTTAGAGTCAATTTATTTTAGAATCCAAAAAATACATGTTAAGTAATAATATTAGGTTACGAAGATAGAATATATACGATCAATACAATTCAGTCAGTCAATATTCTTGATCTCATTAGCTTTTAATATGCGCACTAATGGTTTAGTCATTACATTCATGAAATATGTTAAAATACATGTTACAGCATTTTTATATTTTCTGTACATTATCCCGCGGCAAAGGAACTGTAGGGAAATTTGTTTGTCCACGAAACCTAAAGAGCGTTTGTTTTTACAAAGGAGTATAGTACTCAGCGGCTCTTGACATAAAAAACAAAAACAAAGGTAAGAGCAAAGAAACAAAAGAATGGAATACAAGTCACCGAAGCTGCTTCAAGAAAAATATTGTTTTTCATTTCATTTGAAGAGTTCCCCGGAATTTTTGAGTGTCTTCATATTGGCAAGCAAGTTACATTACAAAGGTCCTGCAACTGAAAAATATCTTATCGCCTAATGTTTTCTGTTGGTTTTTGAACATGTGTATATGTAATACTCATAATTCCATATTATTTCACGGACAAATGTTTGGAGATTGCCGATGTTTTGTTGGTGGTACATTAACACCGCATATTAGGCAGAAAGAAGCACATCACTCCACGTGTCTCTCCTATACAACTTGCGTAAGGCGTTATACACAAGAAGTCGTTTGGCACGTCTTCTACAAGACATAATTAAAGCTCGTTGAGTTACAAATGCCACAATGACATGACTATCACTGTTAATCGAATTGTCCAAACTACTTAAAGGAACTGTTCCACATTCACGACCTTTCGCAAAGAATAAATCAAGAATCAAAAATGTTCAGCAGACACAGACAACTTTCTATTAATTAGGACAAGTTACAAATTCAATTAGCAGTCTACATGCCAATAATTATCTTTTCAGCATATTTGCAGATTCTTGTATGCCTAACCTTAGCTTTCAGAAATCAAAGTTCACTTGAACTTAACATTTAAAAGAGGGAAATAGCCATATGACGAACAAGTTTTTCCTAAAATGCTTAATAACATGAAAGAAAATAAAACACAACGTATGTAACACTTTCACTCTCGGAAATTGCGTTGCCTTCACAAATAATCTTTAAGTACGAGAAGTATTTACAGCATCGTGATAAAATATGTAGAAGATATTTCTGTACATTTCATGATGCAATTGAACCTTGATTTCCTCAGGCCCGGTGTACAATTTCCCTTGATAAGATATTGACCACATTTTAGTGTCAAAAGAAACCTTTCGATAATCAAACAATACCGTGGCACTTTTCCGACATAAATGTCAAATATATAGACTAGTTCAATTTGATGTGCATGCTTGTAGCGATCGCAAACCAGTTTAATCATATAATAAAATAAACCATACGAGCAGCTTTTTATTAAATTTGAAGATTGAAATTTAAATTGATTAAAAGTGATGATAGCAAAGAATCAAACTTCTATTGTAGAAGACTTGGACAAACGATATATTGATATTCGAAGCGTTGTGTTACAGTAAATGATTTTTTAAGTAAACAGAGCCAAAGTTTCTGTTGAACGTCAAATACGACCCAAAATGGTTTCTCAATCGTGACATTCAATGCAATTGAGTAATAATGAAAGGATGTTAAGCTTCATGGTACTGAAATTGTATCCAGAGCAAGAAATTAATCGAGTTTATTTTAGCAATTAATTATATTTATTTTCAGAGGTAACCTTCTTTGATTTGTGTGTTCAGTTTTAGGATGGGGAAGCATCTAGTTCCCAAAGTGAATGACCCTGATTACTCGTATTAACCACACGTTTTTGTATGGTTCTATGAATCAACTAAATGGATTTAAAATTAATTCAAGTAATGAAACTAGTAAACATTTCTATAAAAATCGTTTAGGAATTATCCATTTAAAACAGCTGTTTTAATTATCAGGCCTCATTGTTTTAAAAAATTTGTGATGTATGACAAGGAATTGCTATGTATCATCTTATGCATTTCTAATTCATGTCAACTCTCCTTTTTAAGTCTCGTGTCGTATAATAATAATTAGATTATAATCATATGGTTGGTTGGAACATTCATGTCAAGCTTTGAAGAACTTTTCAAGGAAAGTTGCTTAATTGTTTTTGTTTTTTGTTTTTTAGCTCATTCTCCGGGAAGAGATTGTAATAAGATTGTTTGGCTGTTCTTTAACCTATTTTTGGGAGATTGGTTTTGTTACAGACATACTTTACTTCCACTTACTGTTTATTTGGACTCATTCTCGTAAAAGAGATTGCACTAAAGATGGCTGTCCTTTAACTTATCTTTGACAAAATATTTTTGTTAAAGAAAAGATTAACTTGCACTCATTGCTTATTTGGACTCATTCTCGTAAAAGAGATTACAATAAAGATTGTATGC
>JAIGNY010001844.1:505000-527500 GCA_020152595.1 Chiridota heheva
AGTAACAATGCTATCACGAAACGCTTAATACGACCCGGACGAGAACACAGGTACGACGTACGGACAGACATAACATCGTCAACCAAGTCAATGTCCACGGCCTTTGATAACCAGTTGTGGTGCACTGGCGTGTCTACCCAACCCAGGCTTGAACCCAGGGCACCGTGGTCTGTAGACATGTATGATAACCGCTACACCACAGTTAGCAGACAATATTACCGGACCTTTATTTATTATTTATTATTTTTTAATAGCCATGTTACTAGCGACCTCATTAATCGTAAATTAAAAACAATTTAAGTATGTCTGTATGTGTAGCCGCTTTTAGAATTAGCTTCGAGTTGGAAGGTTATTCGTAAAGCAGAATTTGAAATGTTATTTTAGTGATGTTTTGTTATGTAGCCGTGAAGGATTATCAATAATGACATGAAACGTTGGTCTTGAATAGAAAGAAATGTGTAGAAATACTGAAGAGGCAGAGAAAATTGAAGGGGCCTCGTATATTAGGTACTGGGTATGTGATGTGAAAATTCCCCTTGGCTAACAGATGTATATCTATGAAGTATAGAGACTACGTAAAATTTATGTACCAAAAGAATGTTTTAAGTGCATATCTCTTCCTGTAAAAAGCAAAAGATAAATAAAAATCTTTTTTTCAAGACTAATAAATGCAATATAATACGCGTAAGTATTATATTGAATTTTTAGAAATGAAAAATGATCATCACAAACGTTTTCGTCTCAAAATAACTGAAATATACGATCAACAATAACGTTCTTATTGCAATGATGTAAACTAAGCTAAGAAAACTCTTTAACAACAAATTGTCAAAATATTTTAACAGGTATTAATCAATAATAAGCTGTATGTTAAGTATTTAAAGAACTCTCGTCACTTAAAGTAAAGGCAACTTTTCCTCAATTGTAATAATGTAAATACAAAAGAAAATTACCGCATAGAAATCGATTCTTCGTTCAAATTTAACTGATTCTTTTCAATGCCTAATTATCAGATTTTTCATGGGAATATGCATTTATGATGTAGTGCATTCATTAGCTGTCCAATTTCTTATCTCAAATCCATTGACGCTTAATTTTTGACCACACTAATTTGAAGAAGTGCAACTTAATCTGACTATCATTTTCTGTTTGGTTTAATTGCATCCCCATTCCATATTTTGATATGTCATCTGTTTGATATGTCATCTGTTTGATATGTCATCTGTTTGATATGTCATCTGTTTGATATGTCATCTGTTTGATATGTCATCTGTTTGATATGTCATCTGTTTGATATGTCATCTGTTTGATATGTCATCTGTTTGATATGTCATCTGTTTGATATGTCATCTGTTTGATATGTCATCTGTTTGATATATCATCTGTTTGATATGTCATCTGTTTGATATGTCATCTGTTTGATATGTCATCTGTTTGATATGTCATCTGTTTGATATGTCATCTGTTTGATATATCATCTGTTTGATATGTCATCTGTTTGATATGTCATCTGTTTGATATGTCATCTGTTTGATATGTCATCTGTTTGATATGTCATCTGTTTGATATTTCATATGAGACTTCATCCATTGTCGAATTTATATCACGAAATTTGGTTTGCTTTCAAGTAAATATATCATTAATTTCGTTTAGACAATTTTCCTTAATTTTAATTTGTCAGTTCTCGGAAAGGGGCTTTAGATGAAATGTATTTAGAATATGATATTGTTTCTCGTCAGTCCCTACAAAAATGCTTATACAAGTTTAATCTTGTAACCACGTGGGTGGACCACTCCATAAGTTTCGGTATTGGGTAACCTTTTCTTTTTACTACCGTACTTGTCAATGAAGAATTCAATCTTGCAATCCTTTTGTAAATACATCATTTTCACATAAGCTTACTAAATAACATGTACTTCTGGAGATAGATATAATATGGATATAAAAAGTACCTAAAGATAAATACCTCATAGGATTTGAGAACAACTAATCAAAATGATCAATAAATCTGAAGGCTGCATTTAATGCATTGCAATGCTTAATGATAGGTGCGCTGAAAGTAAAGCCGACAAAGAGATTTAATGAACTGCTGACGATATCTAAAAATTAAAAAGGGAATTTAGAATACCTTAGAAATTTTGATATAGTTATTACTCATAATACTTGGAATGTACATTTTATCTTTTGAAAAAGGGATTTTAAACATTAGAACATTCCTTTAAGTATTGAAGTTATGTTCGCAAGTATTTTATAATGTACATCACAAACAGATTATCAGTTGAACTCATTTACTGATCTTTGTGTGTGTGTGTGTGTAATAAATTTAAATTCAAATTTGATCTTCGTCATTTGACAGCTTTTTTCATCTTATATGGGGATACGTACTTGTTCTTCTTTCTGAAGAAAGCAAAAGTCTCATTTTATCAACCTACTTCCATTGGTTCATATAAATACATTTGACACAATATTTGACACAAATATTGTTTTTGCACTATTGTTTTAAGGTACATTGCACTCTAGTGGCGTAACTATTATTTTTTTCAGGGAGTCCAAAAAAATTGTACCATTTTAATTATGGTCTTAAGTACATTTTCCAGATTTCGGAATCATGATCCTTAAACTTCCATTTTTCTTTCCAATCATGATTTAAATTTTTCCGATTTTCTTGGTCGTTACTGCTCCTCTTCCAAGGTGGGTGAATTCCTTTACTTAATCCATGTTTTATTGAGCACAACATCAAATTTAGTACAGGCATTTAAAACCAAAATGCGGCCTAACCCACCACAAATTGCAATAGTTTTGATTTTATTGCCAAACTGCTCAGAAAAGTCACAGAATGACAGAAAAAAAAGTCTACCAAAATTCTACGAGTGGAACATTGCCTATTTTGCATAAATCCAAAATGGCCGCCATTTTATAAACCAGCTTGCTGTTTCCCCTATTTGCACTTCTCGTAACCCACAACAGATTATAATTGCTTTTATTTTACCACCAAACTGTTCAGAAAGGTCCACAGAATGACAGAAAAAAGTATACCAAACCTCTACGAGTGGATATTGCCTAATTTGCATAAATCCAAAATGGCCGCCATTTTATAAGCGAACTTGCTTGTTTTGCCCTATTAGCAGTTCTTGGAATCCACAACAGATAGCAATTGCTTTTATTTTACCACTATACATATATTTTATTTAACTAGTCAACGGAATGGTCAATGCTGAAATTGAAATAACATAGTCACTCAGTTGGCACACTTTAAACATAATAGGTTTTACTTGCCGAACTTGTTATTGGCTATCACAGACAGATAAAATGACTTTAAAAAATGAAATTAATTCTCTTTCTTTCTTGCAATTTTTAGCCCCCGAAAGGGAGGGTTTGGACTCAAATCTTATGTGGCCCTCCCTGCGGGATACGGTATGAATGGCACTCTGCCGCCTCCCGGAGGCCGCAGCCAACAGGAAGACTGTCTTGATGGAGAGCTTGCTGATAGCGCAAGTAGCAATCGGTTAAAAGGGCGGTTTAGTCAGTATTTCTAGCACCAAACGCATGCCCCATGGTGAAGCTAGCGCCGGATTGTAGATCTTGAAATGAACGAGTCTCGCAGAATACTTCCTAAGCGTAGACTTGTACCTGACGCGTTCCGCCATTTTGGAAGCCTCATGCGAAAAGCTCTACTCAACAAAAGTTGGCTGGAGAGAGGTCACACGATCAAAAGTAGTTACTGTGGGTTGGGTGTAATTGCATTGTCTCTGTGATTGCTAGTAGGTCGTCCTGTAGAGATAACTCGTATAAGAAGTTTCTTGTATCAGTCGCAGCAGGATTGGGACTTGGGAACCACGCTTGGCCTGTCCCATTGGGTGCGACTAAGATGACATAACACTGGACGGAGGAATTGCATAACCCACAACTGAAGTCCATTGTATCGTGAACACGTCCACCTTCCAGACCATGTTGCAAGGGTCAGGGCGCAAACGTGTGTGAGCTTTACGTCTCTACCGCCGGGATGAAGACGACTCTTGTCTTCAAGGCACGACAGGAGGTCTGATATCGTATTGAGTTTCTCGGACAGGTGACAGGCTTGTAATGTTACCTTATGGGCCATGCAACACTCCAACAGTTAAGTGGGGAACCACGGGTCCTTGGATCTGGTTTCCTCTTATGATTGATATAGGCGACTACCGTTTTGTTGTCGGAATGAATCAATACTGACTTGTATGTCACTGATGGGCGGATGTTTTGCATGGCTCTGCACACCATCACGACTAATTCATGCGTATTGATGTGCCGCTGACTCCACTTGATATTGGTGTGCTCCACCGCAGCCATCGTTTCACGTGTGACACTTGGTTTCCCCAAATCAGGTCTGTCCGGCCTGGACAGCTATTTGCCATTTTCTGGTCGGCCCGGTGAATGTCCAAAACCGTAAGCGGGTGTCTGAGTACCGCGCTAGGCCCGACTTCTACCGATAGACCCCGCTTAAACGGCGCATAAGGTCGAGGACCGGAGCGGTAAGGAAAGCCGCTCTTCCCTGATAGTCTGCCACCCACTATAGTCAGTCGTCAAGGTACATAAAGATCATGATACCGTTCTTTCTTGGGGACGCAGCAAGCACCCTTGTCACCCTCGTAAAGAAACAAACGGGGAGCCGTGGAAAGGCAGAATGGCAAAAGCTCTTAAAGTGGACTTTTGGTCATCGAATAGGAACGCCAGGAAGCGCTCAGGATCCCGGCCGATTGGGATGTGAAGGTAGAGAAGGACGTGGGAGAAGGCGCCTGACGTAACTGCCGAACGATGGAGTGAAGGGTCTTCATCTTTAAGTGTGCTGGCCTGATGAATTTGTTCAGGGGCCGCAGCTTCAAGATGAGTCTCCATTTGCTGTTTTGTTTCTCTTGGGGACAAGAACAACACGAAGGTGATGCCCGATTCTGCTGCCTTTTTAGGGAGCAGGTTCGAGATCTCCTCTCGAAGGAGCCATTGAGGCGTTGGATCTTGTAGTGTGGGAGTCGAAAGGAGGACTCCCCCACTTGTGAACTCCAGACGATAACTCTCTCGGATTGTTCAATGTACCCAGGAGTCTGACGTGATTTCTACACTCACTCCTGCAAATTTTCCCAGGAGCCCGACAGGCCATCCCTCTATGGGGGTGCCGGGATCAAACCCATTGTCCTCTCTTCTCTTGACCACGGGAACGTTACGAGCCATGGAGTGAAAGGTTCGTTGTTTTGGGGGAGGGGCCCGTCGCTCATTTAAGCCCGAGAACTGGGGATGGTATTTGGGCACACGATGGAAAGCTGCTCGCACTGCTCACCGACAAAGAGCCAGCCTCAGCTGAACTGTTGGAGGTGGTGAGGTGCAACTGGAAAATGTGATGTGGAACAAGACAATGTTAATAAAGGATGCATGGACTTGAATGTTCCACTGCTTATGGATGATGCAGGGGAATATATGCATCAATTCCTCAGGTGCAGAGAATGATGAAGCTACAGATGACAAGTTTCTGTATAAAGAAGGGCTGTACAAATCTGAAGGAACAACAGAAAATATCCAGGATTTCAAATACAATTTTATGCCTCATAATAGAAGTAGATTTCAGCACAAAGTGGCAATATTTCATGCTGATAGTATGACACTTTTCACAATCAAAAGGGACACTTTTGTCATTTTTCAGAAAAGTAAGGGCACGTTTCCCAGTGTCACCACGGTGTGTGTAGAAGAAAGATGGGGGAACTATGCTCCTGCTCATCACAAATTATTTTATAAATTTTATTGTAAAACAAATTGCGCCGTGTTATTTGTTTCGCATAAGAATTGATTATATATTAAAATCGCAACATCATAGAATGGCAGCCATTTGTAAGTTATGAAAAATAGGCACTGTTCCTAATGCTAATTTGGGGACTTTTTCCTTTCAATTGATGACCTTTCTGGACGAAGTTAGAGTAAAGTCGGTTTACAATACACTTTACAATATATTGCTATAATTGACACAGGAAATGATTACATGTTAATGTGAAAACTGCTAAACTTGCCTATATGATGGCGGCCATTTTGAATTTGTGCAAATTAGGCAGTGTTTTATTTGTTGTTTATCTTTGAGAAATCTTTTTGTCATGTTGGGGTCCTTCTCATCTGAGTTTTGTACAGTTAGGTCAAGATAAATTGATATAATCAGAACAGGAAAGTATTATTTAGGGAAAACTTCTAAAAAATGTATATAATGCGGCCATTTATAATTTATGCAAATTTGGCATGTTCCATTCCATCGATTTTTGAAAACCTTTTTTGTCATTATTTTGGGATCTTTCCAGCTTGAATCCCTATGAAATAAAAACTATTGCAATTTGTGGTGGGGAAATCCGTATCTTTCCTGGGCTAATTTGATTCCTGCTAAGCCTACACTAATTATTATTTCAAAAACAGGGAGTAACATCAGGCAACCAACACAAACGGAACCGTCAAAGAAAGAATCGAACAATTTTCCAATGGTCTCGAATTTGTTCTTTGAAAAACTAAATGAAGAACGAACATTACAAAGAATAAGATATTAATTTCAGCAATCTTCCATCGGGTCTTTAAGTGTAAACATCTTCACATCTTCTAAATAGGGAAAATACACTTTATATCTTATTTAATACAAATGCCATTTCTAGTGAAAATGTTGCCTATATACATACAATTTGTGATTCTGAAATTTGGTTACTGGAATTGTAGAATCATGCAAATATAATTTGATACGAGCACTTGGCATCCAAATAAGGGAACTATTTTTCAGTATATGGCAAATCAAACATTTCTTTTACCGGATATTTCTGATAATTAATGGATTTCTTTTACCGGATATTTCTGATTATTAATGGATTTCATTTTCGTTCGTATTTATGTCAAGGAATGACTTTCACTACTACCGAAATTTGAGAAAATCAAATAAAGCATTGCGGAAAATTATCTTACTACATTTACTCAAGTTTATTTTGTGATATCCTGTCGTATTTTTAAAACAAATCATCACACCAATAATTATTTCATTTTTGTTTTTTGCATTTCTTTTATTAATAGTGATAGCAAGCAACTGATTTAATTTGGTGGCATTTCGTGACCTACTTCTCATCTTTCGTGCCACGTATCAAATTATGACTAAGTGTTGAATAAGAATCTTCATAGACCAAAAACCACGGCACCACTTTCCGTTTAATATTGTATATTACAATAGGTAGAGTAGACGAACAACTATGAATGTTTTCCACAACAAATGGCTGTTAATTCTATTCCATATATTACAATTAGTATGTCATTATACAATAGACATTCCTTATCTCTCAAAATGCTTATATATTATTGATTTATATATGTGTGCTACTCTCACGATTTGTATCGATTCTTAAAGTAAAGTGGGAGTTAGTCAGAATTATGTGTACACGTACACGTGCATGTATTCTTTTGCTTCGGTAAATTTCTGAGGCAAAAGTCAACACGAAATAGAATCTTGCGTGACTCTGGATAAACATTTCTATGGTTTTCTGCTCCATAAATCTTCTTTTACCTACTTCTTATCTTTTACCTACTATACTTTTTAAGTCAAAATGTCACCTATGTTTTCTACAGCTCTGCTGTTGTCCCAAATACTGAAATAGGCGCGTTGTTATAAAATATACGACTAACACATAATGTTTCTAGAAAACCATGCATCATTGAGTAAGTGTGAAGTGTGCATTCAAATGTTGTCAAACGTAGTCATCGTAAAAGGATATTGCAAATTCCATCGGTACAGCAGGTGTCATTCCTTGATGCATTTTCTAGTTTTTATTTCAAAGGGCAAAAGTGTCGTTTTTCTTGATTTCATCTTTAGACATAGCATTGTGCATTGTCATTGTCAGGCATAAGTCAATTGAAATCTCTCGATAGCTTACTGCAAAGTGTTGAAATGTATTTCGCAGTTGTCGCAGATATATTCCTCTTTGACTTCTAACGATATCTGTTACTCTTCTGTATGCTTTATGCTGTTCTAGTTATGCCAAACGCCTGTAATCTTTCTTCATGCTTTCACTTTACCGGATTTTTGGTTTCCACGTTCCATGAAATAATATTTGACGTCATTTATAGTTTGTATAAAAGTCTTATGTAGTCAGATGAAATACGATCAATGAAATACGGTGGTCGTTTGATCAGCAGTCCTGCCCTCGATCAGGAATACCGCCTTTGAAATAGCAAGCTTGCAAAACCTTGCTAATGTGTACGGCAAAATTACGCGCTAACATAACAATAAGATGAAGATCACCCAAAATTGTATCATATATGATATTGGTAACATAACAGACTGTTTTTTATGTAATATTGACAATAAATTCGACAAAACGTTCCACAAAATAAATTAAAATAGTATTCAAATTTGAAGATACTGTTTTTCTATCAAAATTAATTTATGCAATTTTGAATTTCTCTTAATACATACAAATTGGACGAGTAAGCTTAAAGACTGGTCTGGATAACTTTTGAGGACAATCATGATAATTGGCTTAAGGCATTCTCCGTGAACCACAAACATATAAACCTTTTCACATCTAAGATTTTAGTTTCACATACATTAAAAAATATATTGTATCATGGGAAATCGTCATCAATGGAGGCCTCTATAGCCAACAAAACCCCTAGATTAAGGGTATTAAATTCTCGTTCGAGAGCATCTCTCAAACTGATTAGGAAAATGATTTGCCGCAGCTACTCATGACGTAGAAAGATCATTTTAAGGACTTAATTGACAAGGAGATCCGTCATCAATTATGCTTGTCGCCAATTAAGCTCCATTACAGGGAACCAACATGTAAATTCCTTATGAAAACAGTAAAATTGATTTTAATTTAGTTAATCATTAAACACATTTTTGCGTTAATTGTAATCTGAAAGATTCTTGGTAGTAATAAATCACCAACGTTTTCACATATCTGAAGTGTTTAATGGACTGGACGGCAAGTCTTTTGTAATTTGCTTTAATTATGCCAGGCAAAAATAGTTAAACTTGATTAATTCAAAACGATGAACTATCTAAATTTGAATTCTGAAACAAAACATTTCCGCTAAATGTACTCTTTTGAGTTTCTTGTTAGTATTAACTGACCGCGTTTACACATATTTGAAGTGCTAAATGCGCTAGATCAGTCTTTTGTTATTTCATTAACCTTTACTTCCCTCAGTCAAAGATACTAAACCTGATCAATCTAAAAAAAGATTATGGGTGGAAACAAAATTGCAGTCAAACAAATACAAGAAAAATAAAAGATGATGAAAAATATTGATGTTTCATGTGAATAGTAATTTTCGCATGCAAAGCTTGTGAAATGGAGACCGTGCTATATTGCATGCAAAGCTTGTGAAATGGAGACCGTGCTGTATTGCTTATAAATGAGTATTTGGTGAGGGTATTTGTGCTTTTTGTGCTTCGTCAATGGGGAAAGGAAATTAATTTTCATGGCTCCCTTTTTCAACTTCTTTTCATATCTTCCTTTACTGATAATTACCTAATCGTCCCATTCTGACATAAGGTTACAAACAATATAAATCTGTTCATAGAATATATTAAACTTCGTTGAATGGGATAGTTTGCTCACAACTATCAATCTTCTTCTGAAATCACAAGTTTTGATTTGTTGGACAGAATCTTATACTTATAATAAATCTACCAATCTGTGATGGATATGCTAATTGCTAATGGTATATGTTTACTTGCTTAAAGGATATTTACTTGCTTAAAGGATATTTACTTGCTTAATAGAAAGGTATCGTCCCATAAATAAATTCAGAAGTGAAGGCTTCCGTGCTGGTAACGTCACTTCCGGTTTTAATTTTCTTTCTGTTTTATTGCAAAAAAATATGTTATGTTATCGATGTACATACGTAGGTCCCTATGTTTGGTGCGGTGGATGTGTAATCGATAATATCGCATATTTCTTGCGATCAATAGGACAATTGAAAACCGCAAGTGGCGTTACCAGTGCGGTAGCTTTGTCTTCTGAATGTATTTACGGGACGATAGCTTTTCTTTAATTTCCTATTACACCTGCAAGTATTTTAGTAGTGGAATTAGTCCGGGAGAAACCATATTTTTCAGGGTCACTCCTGATTCATTCTACTAGCTGTACTAGTGCAGTTATTGAATGTTATTTAAAAGATATTCTCATGAGTTTTCATTTTAATATATATGATAGAGGACTTACAAAGAAACAATTTGGTGCAAAAATCATGTTGATATCTTTTCCCGTTTAGGGGTTATTTCGTTTCAAAGATTGCGAAAGTGTAGTGAAAAGTGACCTCGCAGTACAAATTGTGATGTAATAAAGGCAGATCCAAGACAATTCTTGTGTATTACTATAAAACAAAATGTTTCTTTTAATAAGAGTGTAAAGTTCATATGCAAATTTGGGCAAAGCATATCATTGTTAAGTGTATGTTATATCTTGTCTCAATAAATAAACAACACATTCTTGCAGAAATGCACGAAAAATTGTCTTGGATTTACCTTTATGACATCACACTGGACAATGTGAGGTCACTTTTCAAACACTCCAGTAATTTTTAAATGCAATATCTTCTAAACAGTTAAATTGTTATGCTATGTGTACTTTTACTGTGCAAAGCCATTCCCTTCGTACACCTGTTGGGAGAACAGTTTTGTTCTCCCAGTCGAGAGAACAGTTTTGGTCTCCCGATCGGGAGAACAGTTTTGGTCTCTCGATCAGGGATCCTTTACAGAAGTATCCCACAATGCATCTATCCAAATTCATAGTTTGTATAAGAATAACATAAGAATCAGACATATTTCGAGCGCGGGGAAATCAACCACTGCGAAGGGTTCTATTTTTTCTTCACGATTTGAAATAATGGCATATGAATTATCATTTCATCGTACGCTTTTAAAATTCACTGTGTGGTTTTCAATAAATTCTAAGAAAAGTGATGAATTCTTATTATTTGTTACCGTTAGGCAGTCGCGCTTTAACAAGGTTTTCGGAAATTATGCAAAATAACATGGGGATTTGAGAAAATTATTCAGCAATAACTGCGTGATAGTAACGAAATTGTTTTACTTTCGCGAAATTGATCATAAACAAAGCAAACTTTATTACAAACCTTCAATGAAACGACTGATGAGCGTCTATGACTAAAACTTCACAATAAAAATGGCGGCTTCCATATATCACTGTAAGCTCAGTGCGCATGCTTGAGTCACCCGATCGAGGAACATATTGAGTCTTCGATCGGCGGTACGAACCGAACTGAAAGCTGAACTTGAAATGGTTGTAGAGATTAAAAAAGCTGCATTTTTTTAATCTGATACAATTTCCAGTGGCTCAAAAATAGATTACCATCTAAATTTCGAGTATCTAAATGGCGCGAAATATCTCTTTTTGTCTGGAGATTTACACTTGTTAGATGTTATCCTCTATATGTTTATTTGCTCTATATGTTTATATATATGGTTTGGTCATGATGGTTTTTTGATTGTAGAACAAACACTGAGGCTGGAAGAGAATTTCTTAAAAAGAATACATCGTTTTCCAGAACTGATTATCTAAAACGGGATTCACATTTAATAATAGAAATTTAGATGAATATATGGGTTGATTAAATATTGGGTGGATATAATGGATAAAAAACATACCATCATGCTACATGTTTGAGCAGTATTTGTACTAAGTTTACCGTTTGATGATCAGATAATAAGTGACCAGACAACGGTCTCTGATAACTTTCTACTGTGTCTTTTCCCAATCGTTTCACATGCATTTGACCAAAACACATGGAACAAATGACATTTGAATCTCTCTCTCTGACGCCAAATGGTTATGAGCTCAAAGCTGAACCTTTAACAGTGTAAATAATGTGCCTACCGCATACAAAAATAGCAGATTTATCACCAGTAACATTTTCTTTATCTTATGACTTCTTATAGCTTGACGAATCACCAACCGCTGCAAATCGCAACTCAAATATCTTTCTAAGAAATTAATCATAATCTTAAGCAAGACTTACATTCATTTGCCGGTGTTTCCAAATGATGCATAAAGGACATAACTTAATTACAAATAAAGAATTATTTTTTCTTCATTTCATTACTAAAGTGCGGTAATCAATTTTTTATTCCCATCTCAGTCTACTTTGTGTCTTATTGAAGCACGGCATTGTTTAATCACCTGTCCTCCACACCAACGGCAGTTTTGCGCGTCACATTCCGTATTACATTAGGGTTGTCAGTTCGGCCGATTAGTGCCATGTTTTGCTGAAGTAAACTTATTATCCACTGTTTCTTTCAATGATAAACAATATTGTTATGAACAAGTGGATAAATAACTAGCAGGGATCGCAGACGACCGTTTTGGTCAATTTTTGGAGTTCGACTGATAGACTCAAAGCAGACGTTTAATTCATTTTAGGACAAGCTTACCTGTGAGTCAATAGCAGCATTGAATCAAACGCACGTTTTATTCTGACATCGTTCTTCCACGGTTTATCGAACCCTGCATCGGGAAATAATTCGTATCGGATAAATACATTCTCTCCTTCAGTCATTTTAAGCTTTTCTGCTGCATCCATGAACGTCACATCGTCCATCTCGTTACTTGTATGTCCACCAACAATCAGCCATATTACTAAAATGTGAAGAAAGAACAGAGGACAATAAACAGGGCCGCCAATACGCTAAAAAGACAATGGAGGCCTACCTACATAAGAGACTTCCTATGACGCCATTTTCTCATAACAATCAATCTTGTACGCATGACCGTAACACAACTGGAGAGAAGCTAAAGAGCAATAAACTTTTTTTTAAATCTTATTTTCAATCGCAAGTATCACAATCGGTACATCCGTAGCTATGAGGTAATTAGTGATTTAAAGACAGAAAAGCATTATACAAATGGCACTTCTTATCTCGTAAAATGAGTGGCACTTTTCTTCTTGTGAAATGGAGGGAATTTCTTCTGCCTGTTTCTCCCAAAATGTGAAAGGAAAAGGCGATAACCAGTTTTAGTTGTTTAGATTACGGTTTTGAATGGAGGAGACTGCAAAAACAGAGTCTAATGAAATAATTACGATATACAAATTGAAAAAAAAAATCCATAATTATCGGAAACATTTAAATTTTCACTGATATACATTACGAATCATTGAAGGTGTGAGTGTCTACAGCCACTTTTGTATACTTTAAGCCAGCCTACACCAGCCATTTTTAAACAAGCTTATACCACATTTTGATATCACTATAAAATTGTATATTTCTCGGAACAGGATAACACATTATCTGTTGATAAATTTGTCTTTTTTGTTCCATTTTGTACAAGCTGACAAGTAAGACATGCTTATAATACTAAAGTTATTCTTTAAAAGACAAAATATACATAAAATAGTCAAAGAAAGCAATGATTGAACTTTATTGAAGATATGTTTGGTAAATGTGGCAAGACAGTATCATCACATCTGAATTCACAAACATATTCCGAAAAATTACAACAACAAAAACATTAAAACTTTCAATGCGATATGACTTAAATAGCTATCGTAACTAAAAGTAAGATTATATGATAAAATCTTTTCCCAATGAACGTTGTTGCATTCAAACATTTCTCAAAACGTATTAAGAAGTTATACATCCATAGATAACAAACTGTTCGTGCATCAAAATTGTATGTATATCATTCGCATAGCAAGATATTGGGTGACGCGCAGGGGACGGAAACTGAAAATGTATTTACCCACGGAAATGAAACGTGTACAGAGAGCAGATTCTCAAGATTGAAGTATAGTCCAATCATGTGATGATTCTTATTAAAGACATTTTGAAAATCTAGTAGGTTGAAGGTATGCGACAGAGCATGGAAATTTAAGTAGAATAGTTTTTGAAATTTGTAAAAAGCTTATTTAGTGTTCAAGTTATGACCAAACAAAGTTTTATGATTTGTTAATTTGTCCGGAATTTGTGATATAGCATACTAAGAGGAACATACCTCAAAATTTGATAATTCTTTAAATTCAGCTACTTGTGAATTTCAAAATATCCTTTCTACATACATAATGATTCACGGTGTGACAAAGTTCCATCAAATTTTCCCGAAGTCCAATTTTATATTTCAGACAATATTGACAGAGGATTAAAAAAACAAAGGTTTTACAAAAGGTAATGAAGGATCCTTCCCCTATTGATATCACACATTAATGCGCAATAACAGCAAAAAATCAACAACGCTGTAAATTGGTCACTGTTTACCCAATTTTAGTGGAATATTTTTCTGTTTTGATAGTTTAGATCATATTTTAGACCAATTAAGCCCATGTTGCCTCTAGATATTCATAGTCCTTTAAGTATTTTTTTTGATCAGATCAAACATGAGCTCTTTTCATATTCAGTTCGCCTTGCACTCAAATCACCGCAAAGACTTTAAAACGTCTTTGCGAATGCAAATATGATAACCATGTCTGCATGTTGTCATGCTAGATTTTGAAGTATCAAAAATCTCTGACAACATTATAGAATTATGGTTTGATTTCTATACCGACACCAATATGGGCAAACCGTTATCCAATCGACAGTTTTCTAATGAAAACTGGATAATATAACATATGCAATATTCTTTCTTTCATCTGCTGTAAAATGTCAAAGAAATATTTGTCTTCATACATTTCTCGTCAGTGTGTATTGTATATTTTTTTTATTTTTTTTAAATGATTAAAAGCTATATCTTCAGAAATTGATCCATTCAGGAATTTATTAACTTTTTATAGCTCCACAAGTATGTTTAACGATGACTGGTTTCAACGGTGCGAAGCACAAGATACATGCTTAAATTTCATTGTTTATATAATTGCTGATATAAATAAATAAACAATTAATCAAGTTTTATTTTCTTTCTCTTTGGATGTTATTTCTAATTAATTATTTTGATTGGTAACATCTCTCGAACTTCGAACAATCCCATTACAATTTTGTTCCAAGCGTTGTGTTTAATTTCCTTTACCATATAATTGTATAACATACATATGTTTCACCTTTATCACCCGTTAAGATGATTACGTCAGACTGAATTAGGCGTAATATACTTATTCTCTTGAATTGTGCTACTGAAATTGTGTTAAACAATTTCCCTAAATGCTTCTCTTTTTTTTTTTTTCTTTAATTTATCTTTTGTAGTGAATCATGATCCCTTTACAGAATTAAAGTGTATTTCTTTATTAATTATTCAGTCACTTGAAATACATATGTATATAACTGTATCCATTGCCAACCATTAACAAAATGAGTATTTTCGTCTTATATTTACTAGCGGTAGTTTCTAATGTAGGCCTAATACGATATATGATTTGATATTATATATTTTCTTTATAAACCGTCCAATCCATAAAAAATGTTATAAAGCGCTGTCGAATGAATCGAATAATGTTTACAAAAATAAAGCAATAAAAAGTACAGATGAATATTAACATAAATTGACAAAAATACAGTACAAGAGATCAACCATAAAAACAATTATTTTAAACAGTTCTAAAAGATGAGTTTTTAATCTTTCCTAAAATCATTGAAAAAATGGCTATTGCAAACATGATTTGGCAAATTGTTTTAGAGGCAACAATATCTATGCATTACGAAATTACTTAAAGCTATTTCTAATTATAGCCAAATTACTCTCGGTATTCTAACCAAATTGCAACAATATATTCAAATATCTAAAAAGGTCTTTGCATTGTTGTAAAATTATCTGACTTTCATTTTTTTCTTTTTTTATTCCCTGAATGACTTGAAAAATATATTAAAATACCAGGGAGACTTCCCTTGTGAACGACGACTTGTTGGCGATGGCCTTCAAACATATCAGTGTCATAAATAAATATTCCAAGCAGTTGTGTAAATAGGTTTAGTATGCAAAATTTCTAAAAACATGTTTCTGATCTCTAGGAGATGGTTGATGTGTTTGCATATTTTCTTTGAAAAGCGTTTAATGGCAAAGAGTTGTAAATCCACATGAGTTGTGCCCTGTAAATGGCTTACCCAACTTCCTGTGAGCGATGACTAGTGAGTGACGGCCTTGAACCGTTTTCCTAAAGTTCTCCCTGAAGTGTTCTTTTTAAAGAAAAAAAAACAACCTCTAATTAAAAAAAAAAAGAATAAAATTCATCACGCTTAAAGAATAAAGTATTTTCACGCACACATTTGTAGTTATAATGATTTTATGAAATAACGTTCACTTACTATGTTCATTCGTGCAAAAAAAATGAAATATTTATAATTTGCAGTATTTATGTGTTTCAGAGGAAGTAAATTTATTTCGATTTTATTAAAAATAGCTCTTAGGGTTTAATAAACTCACCTCTTGTCAACGCTGGTTTCACGATTGTTGATTATTTGAATTCTGGAAGCAGTAAATATTTTGTATATTAAGCAGTACACTCCAATGAAGTTTAAGCAAGTGGAAGTAACAGCAAGGACAAAAGTACATATACATAAATCTTCCGTCAATATAGAAGCTGCATAAGCTGTAATATAAATTAATCTTATGCCATCTACTCTACGATTTTAAAGGAAAAAGCTCGAGAAAACTCATTTGTTGCATTAGAGGGTACATCAAATTTACGTAATGCAGGATATGCAGATACCAGTCAAGTAATGACTTGTGCACTTTTATGCTTAGTTGTTCTGAGCAATATGCAAAACTGAATGTTGATTAAACTGGAGGGGGAAAACATCATGACAGGCTTACCAAAGGGCCAATTCCACCTTAACCCTCTCAGCTAACAAAAATGATATTCATTGTACTCTTTTAATGGAGATGCAAACAGTTTACCTTATATGTATAATTAAATAAATATTTTCAGAATTATTTGATAAAGATAAAGGATTTTCTACCCCAAACTAAAAATTTTTACAACCGCCCAATAATCACAGAAAAATCGAACATTTTAATTTTGTGAGATTTACTAATTACATATACTCAAGTCTTGTATTCTAGCTCTCATAATATTTTTTTAAATTTATGCAACATATAATTAAACATGTGCAACCACTCCAACGGTGAGCTGCATTTTTGATATTCGTAAATGGATGAGAGCAAACAAACTTAGAATAAACGACACCAATACTGTATTAAATGATGGGCACCCGCTAGCAATTGCAAAAAATGAAAGTTAACTCTATTTGTATAGGTGCATGCAAATATTGTGCCATCCGTACGTACGTACAGTGTATGTATAATTGTACGCTGTATGCATGTAGTGTGGGGGTAGTGATGCGTAATATTTTGGTGGCCTTGAGATGTTCGATTTTCCAACATGTGGAAAATCAGAACATCACTGTACAGGCGCGAGCCTTTTATGTGGTGCAGGATACAGTGTGCATGTACCCAGTTCTTAATTTACGAGTATGGTTCTATTTCAGAGCATTTAATCCATGAAAACATATCAACATGAAATACAAGATTGAATACTATTAGCTCTCTAATTTTGATAAAATTAAAACAATATCTTTTAAGACAGTCTCTTGAAATCCTAGTTCATGGTTTGGCTCAGTTACATATTGATTACGGTATCACTTTATTTCCAGGGGTATTCAAGCACCTCATTTCAAAACAATTCCAGTATAATGCTGCAAGATTAATCACATGTGCCTCAAAATATGATCATATTGCACCATCTTCTCTTCCAAATTTAATGGATGCTACTTGAAAATAGAATCAAATTCAATGGAATTGGTCATTGAATGACCAACACCTGACTACATGCATCTGTACAAAGCAAACAATAATTATAACCGACATTGTTTTTCATCAACCTGTTTTAACTTATCAGTTGTAAATGAAAGAAACTTTGGGCTGTGGGTCTTTGTCTCTGGAACAATTTGCCAAATCATTTTCGCACTCTGAACAATTTTAAGACATTTTAAAAGCATTTAGAATTGTTTTAGAACGTTTGTAAGATTTTTTTTTTTGGATTGGACGCCTTATCAATATATCTTGTTTGATCTCATTTTAGATATTAATTGAGTTCATAGATTAATAGCACAATACACTTCAAGTGAACAGAGATCATAAAAGACACATAACTTCAATTGATTCAAAAGTATTTTTCCTTTTAGTTAATATCCACTTACACTTAAAATGAGCATCATTAATAGTATTTCTTGAAATTTCAGAATCATGGGCATTGGTATAAAATCTTACATAAGTATTTCCTACAAGACCATTTAATAAAGCACGAAATTTGCTTTATTCTTGTATTAATAATCTTTATAATTAAATTAATATGTCATTAATCTTTCTCATTTGTCCGATTTGCACGACGTTTAAAGAACAGAATATTGATTTTGACCCATCTACGCGTTCTCTTTTTCCTAAACAATTTCTGAAAACGTTCCTTGTGTAAGTAAGTGAACTTCATTCCCCATACATAAGCTGTAATAACACGTCATTTCAAACAGGTATACTGACCCTTTTATTTTTGAATTACTTTAAGGACTTTATCGTCTAGCTAAGATAAAAACTGGCGCTTCGTAGTCTATTATACGATCTTGAGCTCCAAATGCTTTAAACATTTCAGTGTCATAAATTCCGAGCAGTTGTGTAAATAGGCTTCGTATGCAAAATGTCTAAAAACATGTTTCAGGTCTGAGGAGATGGTTGATGTGTTTGCATATTTTCTTTGAAAAGCGTTTAATGGTAAAGAGATGTAGATCAGAAAGTTGTGTCCAGAAAATGGCCTACACAACTTCCTGTTCATGTTCAGAACCTTTGCTCGTAGCACCAGTGGCGTGGTGGCAAGGGGGAAACAGCCTCTCCCATCCCCCTCCTCCCAGATAATCAAAGGGGCGAAAATCTACCTGAGAAAATTTGCTTACGTGTTGATCAATAACTTCTTCCTATATTATTAAGCAAGTAATTTTCCATTTAGATAATCCAAAATCGCATGATTTTTCACAGAAAAGACTATCTGCTCCTGCCTTGAGGGGCAAACAATTGTATTGAATACAGCTGGTAGAAGCTCTTTGAGAGGTGCCGAATGCATACAGGGGCACAAAATTGTCATGAAAGTATATACTTTTTATTCTCAACGTAAATATTTTTTTCTCAAAGCTTTATTCTTGCATCAAAAACATGAAAACCATTCCTAGATCCAACTAAAGAAACATATATAGTCAATGGGATCCTAGGCTACATTTTAACATTCGTTTCAAAATAATATTCCTTGTAACTAACTTCAGTTCGGAATTGACACGATTTTGAGCAATTTTTTGCTACCAAAAAACGCTACTAGCTTATTGGGGCTTGGCCCCCTCGGCGGCTAGGACGTCAACCCTAGATTTGACACAATATTAATCAATTTTCTGCTCTGAAAATCGTGAGACATGCAGGAATTTTGGGGGGTTCTCCTCCCCCTCCCTCTTCCTACCCCTCCCAGCGCCCTATTTGCAGCTTCACCCATTAGATGTGACGCATTTTAAAGCTTTTTTTCTGCTATTAAAACCACGAGAATCTTTGGGTCCCCACCAGGGCTTCGCGGCCCTATAGCATGCCTAGAGTTGACACAATTTTAAGCCCCCCCCCCCTCCTCTCAATAATGAACTTGTAACGAATTTATTTACGGGGAATTTTCTTCGTTTTGGGGACATTTTATTCATTTTCATAAATTTTGTTTCCATTTTCATGAAATTTCTTTTAATTTTTCAGAAATTTTCTTTAATTTTTCGGAAGTGTTTTTTCAATTTTCGGGAAATTTGTCTTTGGGAACTTTCCTTCATTTTCGGGAAATTTGCTTCCATTTTCGTTAATTTTTAAAATTACAGTGTCATAAATAAATTTTTCGAGTAGTTGTATAAATAACCTATGCATGCATAAAAGTGTCTAATGTGTTTCCCTGTTTTCTTTGAAAACAAACATTGACCTGGCTAAGAGTTGTAGATCCACATGATATGTGTACTGGAAATAACTTCCTGTTCAGGTTTTGATCCTTCGCTCGGGCACTTCCTTCTGTCGGGATCCGCCGGTATTTAGCAAACATGCTAAGTGCCACATATTGTAACACGTGTTCACGTTCAATTACGTAGATCTAATTCAAATTGGAGACTAGCGCCATTTTTTCTTTCTAGAGGAGGTAGGCGGGAGGAATCTAATAATTTATCGTATCGTATTTTCCTTGTTAGAAAGAGAAATCAGACTAACTTTAAATAAGAGCAAAAAATAAATATTCCTAAAATGTAGATTGAAGTTATATTAGTCAACAATGGAATAACGTAGGTGAGAATATCTGACGATGATTTGTTCAATAGCAAATATAGATAAAATAAAAAGTGTAATCATCTAAGGTGTCTTAAATCATGGCAACTCGGGGATTTCCAAATCTAATATTCTGTATTTAATTTGATGTTGGGGGAAGCATTGTATCACCCTGAAACTCACTATATGTAAATCTTAGTACAAAATGCATTTAGATCTTAGTCTTCGAAGTGGATGAGTGTACAGAATCATTAGCAACTTCCAATAAATTTTGATACAAAATTGGATAAACGTCACTTGCAAAGTTTGAAATCATGAAGTCATAAGAGGAATTAAATGAATGTCTAAATCAAATTTCTTAGTAGTACAGTGACTTTCTTCATCATAATCAATTTCCTATGATTCGCGATCGAAAAAGAATCTGCAAAAGAGATAGGGACAACCTTCGCAATGATGGACGGATTCCTCCAATTCCATCCTCAACGTCTCCCCCTCCCCCTCCCGTAGAAGTGCATTAATAGGGAGGATGCTAGTATTCCGACTTGAATCTGATGATAAAGCCTGTCAAATTCTTGGTTTCAGATAAGATTCGAATTTGGCTCAAGATTATTTTCTCTGAAAGGTTTTAAACGCAGAAGACGAAACTTGGCATCTTTTTTTTTTTTCGTGTAACCCAGGCTTTTCCAAATGGTTGAAAAAAGGTGACCCGTTCTTCGCGCCTTCCCTTACAAATATCGCAAACAATTTAAATTTTAGTATCCTTCTCCAACTGATTTGAGTATTAGTCGGGTTGGTATTTACCTATCACATTATTTTATAACATTTTGGTTCATTTCATATCATTCCTTTCTTCACATCTTACATACACGCCAATAAACCGACATAAGAAATACAAATATAAATGCTCCAAAAGCCACGGAGGGATAGAACATTCACGAAAAGAGAAAGGACGGAAATTTATACACAATAAGTTCTAAAAAATACCGTGCTCTGATCAACTCCTCCTCACCTCGCTTAACACGTCCTTTAACCTCGTATTATAACAGTAAGGGGTTAATAATGGACTTACAATAAACGTCAGAATTGATATGTAGCTGTTCAGAACAGTTTTAACAAAACAACGATACAAACACGGTGTGTAAAAGTTTATTCTGATGGCTTAGGAGGTCAAACTTATTTGCTTAAACAGCTTTTCTTTAACAATTAGTCAATGAAGTAGCAATTAATCATTTAAGTCGCGCATTTTATTGATGGAAATAGACTGATTGCGTCTAGACTAATCATAAATTTTCTTTCCCATAATTAGTTTGTGCTAAGCTTTGATCAGCCCGGTTTACGCTCCTGGTCTTGTTATTATAACCCACAATGCATCTTTTCAACTTCAAATCTCTCTAAAGAAATACATAACGGTAAAATAGGTTCATGCCAAAGGTAGAAAAAATGCATGTGAAATATTTTAATTTTATTGGTGCAACAGAACGATGAAATTATTCATTCTCACCAACGCAAATTTGACTTTCACCAGGGAATTTTTAGGTAATCTTTAAAGATTCATTTCAATAGTTTCTAAAGAGCAAATTTTGAATTTTAGTCACCAGGAAAAGCTCAAATTGTCTCACAAAGTTACATACATATTAATCTCAATATCATTTTTAAAGTATAATCTTTAGACTAACAGAATTAAAAAAAGCAAAATAAATGCTAACTGCTAAAATTTTGAACAGTTTAAATTATGGTCACTGTCACAATTATGTCTCGATCTCCCAATCGGGAGATCTCCCGATCGGGATCGTGGAATACTGTTGAGCCCTACTGTTGATCCCTATGGGTGTTTTTTGTTTTGTTTTCTCTCCAAAGGATCAATGCCATTTAACCGCAGAATACTTCGATGAAGAGCCCGTATTTATAATTTACACTTTTAGGCATATTCCAGGGAAAGCACACGAAAGTCACAATAACTTGTTTTCAGTGTGTACCCGATGAATTTGCCAGCCTGAGGAAGCAAAGTGGATGATCACCAACTTCTGCGCTTGATGTCAGCGTATATCGTTCTGCATGAAAATCGTTCTGTGGTAAAAGCGCTGGTTAAATCGCCGGTGTACTCGCACCTGGGACCTCCTACATCTAAGTCTTACGCTCAGTCGACTGAGCTACCTTCCTACCTCAGTATATATCTCAGTATAAAGACTGATAAAACATTTAAACGTCAAAACGAGTTATATGATTAAGCGCAATGATAATAAATATCATACTAATG